>SNQJ01S0063411.1:0-41109 GCA_010110895.2 Picea sitchensis
TCCAGGGTAGAAACAAGAATTGCAACCTACCACTTGCAAGGAAAGGCATCCATGTGGTGGGATCAACTTAAGAAAGAGAAACACCTTGATGAGAGTAAGGTATCATGGAGGCAGTTCAAAGGATATTTCCAAGATAAATATTTGTCAGAGCATTACATGAAAGGAAGATTAAATAGTTCTTTGAAATCAAGTTAGGAAGCATGACAATGGATGAATATGAGAAAATATTCTTTGAATTGTTGAAGTATGTGGAATTCATAAAGGATGAGAAGATCAAAATCTAAATATTTTTGAGTGGGTTACCCTCTTTCTACAATGAAAATATATAATATGATAACCCCAAGAATTTGGAGGAATTCATATGGAGAGAAAAACATATTTATGAGCAGAACAGAGGGAGGTCATTCTTCCAAAATACTTGGAATGGCAAAATTAAAGGAAAGAGAGATCAAAGGCAAAAAGGTTTTAAGCCACCCTTTTTCAAGAACAACTCCCAAGTAAATAAACAAGAATAGCAGGGATGATTTTAAGGATGAAAATTTATTTTAAAATGTAGAAACCTTGGCGAATCTTACTAATCCTTCATATGCCAACTATAAAATGCTTGGAGATATTTTTGTAAAAATATTCAAATTTCTAAGGATTTTATATAGTTTGTATAAATTTTTGGCGATTTTGAAGGTAAAATAATTTTACCCTATAGAATTTGGGCGAATAATTTTTAGAATAGTGAATCTTTTTTGGGGGGGAGACCATGGAAAATTATCCCATGAGCGAAATTTATCCCCTAAAATCATCCATGAAGGATAGTCAACCCAAAATGAGCACAAGACAACATATTCATTTGGAAAATGCCAAGGCATAGACCTGTACAATGTTGGGGATGTGAGGAAAATCACTTATATAGGGACTACCCTCACAAAGGAGAAAGAATGGGGATTTTTCACAACATTCAGGAGGATGAAATAATTAAAGATATGGGAGGAAGCATGTCAAGGATTTATGCAACCTTGGACAACAAGCAATCAGGGTATCAATCCCCCATGATTAAAGTGGAAGGTAATATTGATAACCAACCCATAGCAATTTTAATTGATTCTATAGCTAACCATAGTTACATAAAGTCTAACATTGTTGAAATATTTCACTTGCAAAGGAGTAAGCATAAGAAATATTGGTTAGTTCAGTAAGCCACAGGGGTTAAGACAAATATCAATGAGTTGGTTAAAGATTGCTCGATAGAAATGAATGGACTCAACACAAAGGTAGATATGAAAATCATAACATTGGGTTCATATGGTTGTTTTATTGGCATGGATTGGTTGGAGAAACACAATTTTTTCCTAGACTATTACAACAAGACAATAACTTATCTTGATGAGAATGGAAAATAGGTAAAGATTCAAGGCATTCTGAGAGTTGTAGTTGTTAGATAAATTTCAGCCATGCAGCTGAAAAAGAGTTTCAGAAAAGGATGTCAAATTATTGCAGCCCATATGGAAGAGGTAGCTAGAGATAAAGGGACAAATATTGAAGACCAAAGAGTTTTGAATATGTGTTTTGGGAAATTCTAGGATTTCCACCAAAGAGAGACATTGATTTCTCTTTTGATTTGGTGCTAGGAGCTTTCTTAGTGTCCAAGACACCTTACAGAATGGGCACACCAAAATTGAAAGAGTTGTAGATGCAACTTGAATAACTTTTGAAGAAAGAGTATATATGCCCAAGTGTGTCACCTTGGGGAGCCCCAATTATTTTTGTAAAGAAGAAGGATGGAACCTTAAGGTTGTGTATTGATTTCAAACAACTGAATAAGGTCATAAAAAAGAACAAATATCATTTTCCAATGATTGATGATTTATTTGATTGGATGAAAGGTGAAAGAATATTTTCTAAGATTGACTTGAGGTCGAGTTATCATCAAGTGAGGAGAAATGAAGAAGATATCAAAGCAAGATAGCGTTCAAAAGAAGATATGGGAATTATGAATTTATAGTAGTGCCATTTGGGCTATCAAATGCCCCAACAATTTTCATGTGTCTGGTGAGTGGAGTGTTCAAGGAGTACCTGGACAAGTTTGTAATTGTTTTCTTAGATGATATTCTCATCTACTCAAAGACAAAAGAGGAACATGAGCAACATTTGAGAATGGTGCTACAAGTTTTAAGAGAGAATAAATTGTATGTCAAACTAAGTAAGTGCATATTTTATCAAAAGAAGATTCACTGCTTGGGGCATATTATTTCAGCATATGGGATAATAGTTGATCCTGAGAAAATAGAGGCCATTAGGGGATGGTCAGTGTCAATAAATGTGACATAGGTTAGATCATTTATGGGTCTTGATGGTTATTACCGAATATTGACAAAATGTTTTTCAAAGATTACAAGCCCAATCACTTCTTTGCAAAAGAAGGGAGTGAAATTTGAATGGACGTCCAAGTGTGCAGAGAGTTTTTAGCAGTTGAAAGACATTTTGACAAGTGCACCAATCTTAAATATTGCAGATTCATATGAATATTTTTTTAGTGTGCATTGATGCGTGCAAGGAAGGGCTCGATGGAGTCCTCACTCAAAAATATCATGTGGTGTGCTATGAGTCTAGAAAACTAAAAGAGCATGAAAATAATTATGCTACATGTGACTTGGAATGAGCATCCATTATGCATGCATTAAAAATGTGGATACATTACCTCAAGGGGAGAAGATTTGAGCGAAGGACAGATCACTATGGTATAAAGCATTTGTTTGGACAACCAACATTAAATGCTAGAAAAATTGGATGGCTGGAATTTTTGAGTGAATATGACTATGAAATTAAGCATATAAAAGGCAAGGAAAATCAGGTGGTTGATGCACTCAGCTTAAGATCTCATGAAATGCATATTTCGACCATCAATATGTTCAACACATATTTAAAAGACAAAATTTTAGAGGATGAAAATTCAAATAAGCAATATATAAAAATAAAAGAGACATTGCAGTAAGACAATTTACAACAGAAATTTAATTATTATGAGTTGAAAGAGGATGGAATCCTCATGTACAAATGAAAAATATATATGCCAAATTCCAGTGAGATGAAAAATACAGTGCCAAGGGAAATGCACAATGTACCATATGTTGGGCACCTAGGGTATCAGAAAACAATTGCAATGGTAATAAACAAACAATTTTGGCCAGAAATGAAGAAAGAAGTGGCTAATTACATATTCATGTGTCTAGAGTGCCAGAAAGTGAATACAGAGCATAGAAATCCAGCGGGGATTCTACAACTATTTCTCATTCCTGAGTCAAAATGTGAAGTGGTTACAATTGATTTCATTAAAAATATTCCCAAAACAGTGAAGCAACATGATTCCAGCATGGTGTGGTGGATAAGTTAACAAAAGTTGCACATTTTATTCTTGTGAAGACCACACACAAGGCAACAAACATTGCATAAAATTATATGAAGCAAGTTGTCATGCTACATGGGATGACTAAGGCAATTGTTTCATACAAAGATCCAAAATTTACCTCTAATTTTTGGAAAGGTTTGTTCAAAGGATTTGGAACAAATTTAAATCTTAGTACATTGTATCACCCATAATTAGATGGGAAAATATAGAGGACTAACAAAATAATTGAAGACATGCTCATAATGTATGTGATGGAACAACCATCAAAGTGGGAAGATTGCATCCACTTATTAATGCTTTCTTACAATAGTGGGTATCAAGCATCATTAAAAATTATCACATTCGAAGCATTGTATGGAAGGAAGTGTAACACACCAGTGAGCTAGGATAACCCAACAGAAAAAGCTATCATTGGGCCATATTTGTTGTGGGAAATGGAAGAGCAGATGGAAAAGATCGGGAATAATTTAAAGGATACCCAGGACAGACAAAAAATTTATGAAGACAAGAATAGAGTTTTTAGATATTTTAAAGTGGGTGAACATGTTTTTCTAAAAGTAAAAGCGAAAATAAGTTCGATAAGATTGGGTTGCTGCCCAAAGTCGGTGGTAAGATATTGTGGCCTTTTGAAATCTTAGAAAAAATAGAGCCAGTTGCATACATGCTAGCATTTCTTGAATCCATGAGATTGCATAATGTATTTCATGTGTCATTATTAAAGAAATATGTGTCTGACTTTAAACACATAATTGATTGGATTATGATCCAGGTGGAAAACGAAGGGGATTTCTGGTTGAAACGAGTTTGCATCCTGGACCAAGTAGTCAAAGTGCTTAGGAACAAATACATAGAGATGGTAAAGGTTCAATGGACCTACTATGGTATTGAAGATGCAACATGGGAGCACAAAGAAACTATGTGGGAGGAATACCTACGATTTTTTGTCAATTTTGAAGAAAACAAAAGCTAAAATGAAAGATTCCATTTTTGGGCAGCTAGATTTTTGGAACCACAACTCAGAATTCTTGGTCACGTACATTGATATCCCTGATAAAAGAATGGTGCAGCCTGATATACCAAGAGAAACGAAGGGATCATATTCCTTGGGTCAACAGGTTGAGAAGAACGAGAGATTATGGTTGGAACCACTGTTGGAAAGTAAACATATTTCATAATTTTATTTTCTGAATATTACGATGTAAAATTGTATATGTATTTCGAGATAGTGTTGTGCACCGAAGATGGTGAAAAAAATTAGGGGAGGGGGAATGTAACATCCCCAATATAATACATAGTTTAATTAATGCATGATGTAGATATGAATATGGCTATGGCCAAATGATGTAATATGTGAAATTTATTTTCTGATTTTAATAAAAATAATGTGATGCCAATTGTTGGGAATATGGACGTAGATGGGGGGATAATTAATCCACAAGAGAGGGGAATTCATGGGAGTGTATGAGAGGGGTCCAAGGGGGAAATGGTTTATGGGTATTAATCTAAGCCCATATTTCCTAAATTTTATTATCATTTGGGAAAACCTTATATTTGTGTCTTGAGTGTATGAGATCCCAATCATTAAACTCATGTAAGAGGGTGGGTGTGAGAGTAACATCCCATAGTTATTGGAAGTATGGGGATGAAGGACAATCAACATTGTGTAGAGTAAGTAGTCAACTTTATTGGGAAAACAGAGAAAATTTGTATGGGGAAAAATAGGGAATTTTCACATTTAGTCGGGGGGCATGAACAACAAGGATAGTATAGGGAAAAATAGCACCAGAGATAGAGCAAGGAAACTCGGTGAATTCTGAAGCATGCTTGAGCATTTTTTTTTCATTTTGGAGTTGAATATTAAAGAGCCAGGTTGTCATTCTTGAGGAGTGAACTCATGTGGGAGTTTCATTGTAACAATGAGTGTTGTTGTTGTTGTTGTTGGTAGTTTTCCTGACAATGAGTTCCCTTGAGTTCCCAGTAGAGAGATTAATGGCTACCTATGCCATAGAAACCCTGATAAACTAATGGGATGGCCAATGGACTAAGAGCAGTGAAGGGATGCATTCCTTGGGTTGGTCAGGTCAAGAGAAAGAGAGATGGATGAAATTTAATATAGTTATAGGAGAATACTAATGGGTTGTGAGAATTGAGTTGTGAGTGGACTGTGAGAGGCACCCTTATTTTGTGGATTCCTAGCCCCAACTCGGGGGTGACTTGATATTGAGATTGGAAAAGAAAGTCTATGGTTGGATAGAAATTCCTTCCCAAGCAGCTTGTTGCACAAACTTTCTTCTAAAGATAAGTGTTTATCTATTATTTGAGTTTTCTTATGAGTCTTATGGCTATGCATTTTACTTTGTGCACGAAAATGGTTTATGTCTCGTTGTAGATGATTTATTAGTTGCATTAACGTTCAATTAGAATGTTGTAGATGCATTTAATTATGGGTATCATAATCTAGTTAATTCTGTGTATAAATTTTGGTTGGTAAGCTACAAGAAATTGGTTATAATTATTTTTTTAATTTTGAGTATTTTCCACATAGTAATGTTCCTCGATTAATTTAGGGAAGGTTATAATTACCTTCCTTAGCAAGGTCTTGGCATGCCAATAAATATCGGCATTCCAGTGATACTTATTTTCCCTAGAGCATGAGGTTGTGACGTCTGTAATCCAGCGAGTGAATTCCACATCTACCTCCTCATCATTTGTTAAAGCTCTGTTCAATCTCAGATCTACCTCAACCATCTCCAATTCAGCTCTGGTTTTAGGAGGCATGAGGGCATGAAATCCCTCTACGACAACCATAGCATCTTGTTTGGAACGAGGAATTAGGATTTTTTTCCCGCGATGGTAGCCCCTTCTTCCTGGACTGCCTTTGAAAATAATTTCTAGCATGATGAAGAAATTGGTGCTACCAAGGTGGATGCACGCTCGAAGAGACCGAGGAGGCAGCGCGAGGGTCCTAGAGCTTACTAGGATAATTGCAGAGAATATTTGCCAAATTTCCTTCCAAACCCTGCCTTATATATCACATGGTAGGTTTTTGTGAATGTTGGCTCATGCCCCATCCCTTTCCTCGTACACGCTTTGAATGGTCTCTACGTGCAAGAACCAGAACCTATAAAACCCATAACTCGTTTTTCCCTTCCACTGAATGTTGGTGTAGGTATGCTTGTTGAGACATGAAGCTGATGGAATGACCATTGAACTGTCTTTAGTCTTGGCTCCAAAATTCGTTTTCACTGCCATAACTAAACCTTGTTGGATTATACACGAATACTAAGAGGGGGGGTGAATTGGTATTAGGAACTTTTTACCACTTTTAATCACAATATACAAGAATTTAAGATATCATTAATTTATCACTTATGATTGCATTCAAGATACCATAAACATATAACCACAAATACACAGTACACAAGAATTTTACGTGGAAACCCAAATGGGAGAAAACCACATAATGCTTTCTTATGTATCATAAGATTACATTCATAGGAAGAACCAGATTCCAAAATTCTCCAGCACCAAATGGAAGGAGGCACCAACCCCCTATTTACAAGATCCAACCTGAAGGAAGCTGCAACTCCCTATATTCTCCAGCTCCAATTGGAAGGAGGCTCTAACCCCCTAGTTTACAAGCTCCAACCTAAAGGAAGCTACAACTCTCTTTCCTTTCCCCTTCCTTTATCCCTTTAATATAAATAAGAGAATCAACCTGTCACTGTTGTTGTCACTGAAAATGATATATCATCATCATCAAAACTGATATAGCCACATAAACCTCATGCCAAGATATCCAATAATATCCTCCAAATCACATTGATATGCATCAAACCATGTGCCAATACATCCAATATGTGCCTCAAAGAATATACCATACCTCAAAGCATATACCCAAAATGCTCCTTAAACATGTGCCAAAATATCGAAGATGTACCTGAACCATGTGCCAATACCTCCAAGATATGCCTCAAGCATATGCCCAAATTATCAATAGATAACCCTCAAAATATACATAAAGACATACCTTTCAACATTTGAAAACCTGGTGCATGTGATCATTGATCATCAAACCTTCCTTGACTTCTGCATCAAAAGAATAGTACCTTCTTCAAACCTTTCCTCAACCTCATGGGACTATATCGAGCAACATGCGGGACCTCGCATGACGATACCAGGACAACCAGTGAGGGCCTTGCAGGACACCATAGACTTGACCCGTAGGGGTCTGCTCAAATAAGATTTTCTGAAAACCCTTCTCCAATCCGTGGCTTCGAGCACTCCCCCCTTCACACAACAATGCTATTTTGCATTCGCTAGGAAATCACATCCTTGATTGGTGTTTAAATGAGAGGTTCTTGATGTGTATTTATACCCTTCCAAGTAACTTCTTTACTTGATCTTTGAGTCAACTTGTAACTTCTTGTTTGCAATAAATTTTCTCCTTTACTTGACTTTAGGGCCAACTTGTACCTTCTTTGGCCTTAAATCCTGGGCTTCTTGACCATACTTCAGGGCTTCATCTTTAAGAGGGCATAACTTCTCAATCATGAGGAACCATGTGGCATGCCACCTATCATTGGAAATGATATGATGATGACTATCAAACTATGATGGTTCTAAATTCATTTGCAATTTCCTTCGTACTCTTTTTCTTCAATCGACTTTGGGATTCATGACCACACCTTTGGGGTTTCTTAACCACTTAACCATATTTCCAGGGCTTCTTGTAGACTTATTTGAAGCATCTTCCCATGAGGGCCATGCTTAAAGATACACCATAAGGGGGGCACTTTGGAGATATCTTCAAACACAACCATCACTTCTAGAGGCTTTTGGACTTCTTGTAGGGTTGACATCAATGACAACCAATTTCCAATAATCTCTCCCTTTTTCATTGATGGAAACACTCATACTCCCCTTGTGATCAATTATCCCCTTGTCTTCATGCTTCACTCCCCATTTCTTCATGATTCTAATCTTTCTCTCCCCCTTTGACATCAATGGCAAAGGGTATCTCCCCCTAACGATTTTTCTACCCATGTCTACTTTGCAAGATGTTGTGTAAATCAATGTGGGGTAGGAACTACTCCCATCTTCTATCGAAGATAATCAAAGATCTCCCTTGGGAGAGTTTTGGTGAAGATATCTGCAATCTGTTATTTTTTCCCAATGTACTCCAACTTGATATTATTTTATGTGACATGTTCCCATAGAAAGTGGAACTTGATAGGAATATGTTTGGTCTTGGAATGCATCATTGGATTTTTGGAGATACTTATAGCACTAGTATTGTCATATAATATTGAAATAAGCTCGTCATATTTTACTTGTATGTATTGTAGGGTTTGCTTCATCCAAAGAACTTGAGTACAACATGTTTCTGCAACAATGTATTCTTTTTTTTTCGTAGAAAAGGATACTGAGGATTGTTTCATACTTAACCAGGACACCGGACAATCACCCAAGTATAAGGATGTTCTACTAGTACTTATTTTATCATTAATGCTTCCTTCCCAATCTGCATCTATTTAGGTGAACATAGTCAACTCATTCCCTTTCAGATACCACAATCCAAACTCTATTATTTCATTGAGATATTTGAAGATTCTCTTTACTTCCATAACATGAGTTTCCATCGGTGCTGCTTGAAATCTTGCAATTTTTCCAACTACTCGCATCACATCTAGTCTTGAGGCGGTCACATAGAGTAGGTTTCCAATCATCAATTTATAGAGTCTCTAATTTGTTTCCTTAGATTCATCATTTTTGCTCAACTTGAAACCAGTTACCATAGGAGTACTTACGGGTTTGCAATCTTCCATTCCAAACTTCTTCGACATTTCTTTGGTGTACTTGGTTTGGGAAATGAAAATACCTTCATCTAGCTAAGATATTTGGAGTTCCAAAAAGAAAGTCAACTCACCAAGTAGGGACATTTCAAACGCATTATGCATGTCTTTGGAAAACTTCTTACTCAACTTGGCATCATCACTTCCAAATATGACGACATTCACATATACTTCAATGATAAGTATGTTGTCTCGATCCACTTTTATGTAGAGATTGTTATCTGCATTGCCCTTTCTCAATCCTTGTTACTACAAGTACCTGTCCAATCTTGAATACTAATCTCTAGGGGCTTGCTTGAGTCCATATAGATCTTTCTTCAATCTACAAACATAATCTTCCTTTTCTGATAGTAGGAACCCTTGTGGTTGTTCTATGCAGACCTCTTCTTCTAATTCTCCATTTAGAAGTGTTGATTTTACATCCATTTGATATACTCTTATTCTTTTGGAACATGCATAGGCCAAGATCATTATGATTACTTCCATTATGGAAATAGGATCAAAATTTTATTCAAAATATACTCCTTCAACTTGAGCATATCCTTTGCATACTATCCTTGCCTTGTTTCTGGTTACCTATCCATCTTTGTTTAGTTTATTTCTGAACACCCATTTTGTACCAATCATATTTTTGTCCTTAGGTCTTGGAACCAGTTCCCATGTTTCATTCTTATCTATTTGATTAAGTTCGTCTTCCATGGCCTTGATCCAATGTTCAACATTGTTGGATTCCTCAAATATGCTTGGTTCAATTGTGGATAGTGGTGCTAGATTTCTTTGTTCTGGTGCATTTTTGCTTCTTCAGGTTTCTATTCCTTCATTTTTATCCCCAATATTTTTATCTAGTGGATGATTTTTTTGAACCCGATGGTTAGGTGTTTTAGCAGATGTATGGAAATCTTGTTGATTGTCTCATATTTCTTCTTACGCTGCTTCTAGTTGCTTCTATTATGGTTCTTCTGCTTCTTCCTCAACTTCTTCTTCCTTTAGTTCTTATTCTATTTCTTGCCTCTTTGAATTTATGCTTTCTTCTCTGGTCTTCAATACATTTGTTTCATCAATATTTACATTGATGTTTACCACTATTTTTTTAAGTCTTAGGTTGTAACATTTGTATACCTTATTTTTGCTTGAGTAACCAACTGGTATGTTTTTATCAACTCGAGAGTCAAACTTTCCAATCTTGTTATATTCTCTTTTTATGTAACATTTTCTTCCAAACACTCTAAATTGCTTGACATTCATCGATCTTCCCTTCCACGGTTCATATGGAGTCTTTTCATTATTACTTCTAAGCATTCCTCTATTCAAGATATGAACGATTGTATGTACTGCTTGTACCCAAGAGATATCACCCAACTTGGAATATTTCAACATGCTTCCGGCCATTTCCTGTACAATTATGTTCTTCCTTTCAACAACTCCATTTTGTTGAGGTGTCCTAGCTGCTGAGAATTGTCTTTTTATTCCATGCTCTTCACAAAATTCCATGAATTCTTTTGATGTGAACTCACCTTCATTGTCTGAACTTAAGCAGTGCATTTTCAAAACAATCTCATTTTCAACCATCTTTTGAATATTCTGAAACATTTGAATGCCTCTAAATTGTTATTGAGAAAACAAACTATGATCATTCTTGTATAATCATCAATAAGTAGCACGAAGTATTGTTCTCCATTCAGTCCTTTTGTTCTCAACAGACCAGCTAGATCGGTGTGTACAATCTCAAATGGTTTTATTGTAGAGTATTCCTTTGTTCTGAACTCAGTTCTTGTTTGTTTTCCATGTAGATAGTGCTTGCACAAAATATTGGTTGGCTTTGAAATTTCAGGCATTTCACTTACCGCTTCCTTTCTGTTAATTTTGACAAGATTGTCAAAGTTCATATGACCCATTCTTTTGTGCCAAATCCAACTCTCATTTTCCTTTCCCAAGCAACATCTTTCTTTTTCGATCTCATTTAAGATGTATATGTTGTTTGGATTCCTTATTGTTCACCACCGACTTTCCCAATCCTTATTTCCTTATCTCACATTTCTTTGAATCGAATAGAAGTGTGTGTCCCTGGTCACACATTTAACTCACACTTAACAAATTGTGCTTTATATTTTCGACAAGTAGGACATTTTCTGCCATAAAATCTTTACTTCCAAGATTGAATGTGCCTTTTCCTATAATTTTGGGTGAGTTATCATTGCCAAATGAGACTGATCCATCTCTTTCTTTCTTTAGAGTTACAAATATATTCTTGTCACATGTCATATGCTTTGAACAACCATTGTCAATGTACCAATCACTTTTTTTTCTTTGGGCTTGAAGAGAAATCAAACATTCTTCAATGTTCAGTTTATCCTACTTCCTTTTCCATATCTTTGATGGTTCTTTTACATGACTATCAAAATCTTGTTTTGGTTTCTTTGGAGGAGCAGTCAATCTACAATATTTGGCCATGTGTCCAAAATTGTTGCATTTGTAGCATTCTACTTCATTATTTAATGAGCCAAAACTGTTATAGTTTATGTTGTACGCTTCATGAGGCTTTCTGAGATAACTATTTCTAGAGTAGCCTTCATAGTTGCTTATGTTCTTAGCATAGGCTCTACATTTTATAGCCTTGTGCGAAAAATTGTTACAGTAATAACATAAAACAAGAAAAATAGTTTCATACATGAGTGTTATGTATCTTCTAAGTGGTCCAACTCTTCTATAATCTTCTTCTTGAGTTCTCTCCATTGTTGGTTGTTGATTATGTTTCTGGATTTTCTAGGTGGTGCAACTCTTCTGTAATCTTCTTCTTGAGTTCTCTCCATTGCATGAATGTTCACCTTTGAAGACTTGCCTTCTTCCTTCTTGATGGGACCTCTGATGACTTATGCACAACTCTTTTGTTATGCTTCATTTTTTGTCATCATGGAGCTCGAACCCTTATTAGTATGCATTTGTTTGTATCATATTATAGACTTGTCATAGTATGGCCTTTGAATGTTGATGATTTCATCCAATATTTTGGTGTTTTTCTGTTGCATGTTTTTCTTCTAAAGTTCCTTCCTTAGTGAGACTATTTCTACTTACAAGCTCAACTTCATTTTCTCCTTTTCTTCCATCTATTTTTTTAGTGTTTCTTTAATCCTTTTGGCTTCTTATACTTGGACCTTTAGATTCATAATCATGTGTTAGACTTCTTCAGAGTTTTTATTGGGATTTTGAGAAACCTCCTTTAGCTTGATCAATTCTCCCTTGAGTGACCTTTTTTCTCCCTTTCTCTTTTAGCTCACCTAAGGCACTGATTAGTTCTGCTTCAAGATCTACTTCACCTTCTTCTTCATAATATTCTTTATTATTTTTTTGAGTTTCCAATGTCATAAATAACACTCTTTTTCATTCGTTGTCACTATCATGATCCTCATTAGATGAGGAATTATTTTCTTTTGAGTAGAGACTTTTCTTGAAGACTTTTCTTTTATTTCCCTTTTTGTTTCCTTTTTGGTATTTACTTTCTTTCTTGGGAACTTCTTCTTCATAACTCTATGAGTTCTTAGCATAAGGACATTTAGCAGAAAAATGACCAATTTTACCACAGTTAAAACATTTTAAAGGAATCTTACCTTTGTACTTCCATTTCATCTCTTCAACTTCCTTACGAAGTTGGTTATTTCTTCATCTTCATCTAAATCATCGCTATAGTTGTAGTTTGGATGTGACTTTTCCTTATTCTTTCATGTTTTCTTGGATGCTTTGAAGGTTGCTTCCTTCTTGGATGGATTGTCCTATTATGCTCTCATTTCATAAGATGTAAGTATCCCATGTAGCTCGTCCATGCTCAACATATAAATATATGCTCTTTCTTCGAGGACTGAAATCTTAGGATCAAATCTCATTGGAAGAGACCTTAATACCTTTTGAACAATCATTGGTTCTTTAATTTCTTATCCTAATCCTTTAATAACGTTCACTATTTCATCAACTCACGGAAAATAAGTTGCAATATCTTCATCTTCATTCATTTTCAGTTGTTCAAATTGGCCTCTAGAAGTTTCTAGCTTGGCCCCTTTGACTTTGGCATCTCCTTTGTAAACATTTTGAAGTTTATCCCAAACATTCTTTGTAGAGTCACAATGCATAACCTTGACATATACTGAACTATCCAGGCCACTCAGAATAACATTTTTAGCCTTAGAATTATTTTCACTGAGTTTCTTTCCATCTTTATATGTTGGGGGAGTGCCAGGTACCTTGTATTCATCTACAATTGCTTTCCAGACATCAAATTACTATACTTGCACAAATGTTTTCATCCTTTTTCTCTAGAAGGCATAGTTATGACCATCAAACAGTGGCATTCCATTCTTAGTGCACTCCATGATCTACCTTCTAGTGGTCAGACTATTTTTTAAGGATCCGCTCTGATACCAATTGTTGGATTATTCACTAATACTAAGAGGTGGGGGTGAATCGGTATTAGGCATTTTTTACCACTTTTAATCATAATATGCAAGCATTGAAGATATCAAAAATTTATCACTTATGATTTCATTCAAGATACCATAAACATATAACCACAAATACACAATACACAAGAATTTTTATGTTTTCTTATGTATCAGAAGAATACATTCATAGGAAACACAAACTTCCAAAATTCTCTAGCACCAACCCCCTGTTTGCAGGCTCCAACCCGAAGGAAGCTACAACTCCCTAGATTCTCAAGCTCCAACTGGAAGGAGGCTCCAACCCCCTAGTTTACATCCTCCAACCTAAAGGAAGCTACAACTCCCTTTCCTTACCCCTTCCTTCCTCCCTTGAATAAAAATAAGAGAATCAACATGTCATTGTTGTTGTCATTGATATGGATATATCATCATCAAAATCGATACAACCGCATAAAATTTATGCCAAGATATCCAAGAATATCCTTCAAATCATGTGCTCAAAATCACCATGATATGCATCAAATCATGTGCCAAGGCATCCAAGATGTGCCTCAAATAATATACCATGACTCAAAGCATATACCCAAAAATTTCCTTAAACATGTGCCAAAATATCCAAGATATACCTCAACCATGTGCCAATACCTCCAAGATATGCCTCAAGCATATGCCCAAATTATCAATATATAACCCTAAAAATATACATAAAGGCATACCTTTCAACATCTGAAAACATGGTGCATGAGATCATTGATCATCAAACCTTCCTTAACTTCAGCATCAAGAGAATAACACCTTCTTCAAACCTTTCCTTAGCCTCACGAGACTAGACCAGGAAACAAACATGGCCTTGCGTGATGATACCAGGACAACCAGAGGGGGCCTCGTGGAACACCCTATACTTGAACCACAAGGGTCTGCTCAAATAGGGTTTTCTAAAAACCCTTCTCCAAGTTGTGGCTTTGAGCATTCCCTCCTTCGCACAACTCCACTACTTTTCTTTTGCTAAGAAATCACATCCTTGCTTGATGTTTAAATGAGAGGTTATTTATGTGTATTTATACCCTTCCAAGTAACTTATTTACTTGATCTTTGAGTTGACATGTAACTTTATGTTTGCAAAAAAAATTCTCCTTTACTTGAATTTAGGGCCAACTTGTAACTTCTTTGACCTTAAATCATGGGCTTCTTGACCATACTTTGGGGCTTCATCTTTATGAGGATAACTTCTCAACCGTGAGGAACCACGTGGCATGTAACCTATCATTGGAAACAACATGACAAGGACTATCAATCTATGATGGTTCTGAATGCATTCTCGATGTCCTTCATACTCTTTTTCTTCAATCAACTTCAGGCTTCATGACCACACCTTTGGGGCTTCTTAACCATATTTCCATGGCTTCTTGTAGACTTCTTCAAAGTGTCTTCCCATGAGGTCCATGCTTAAATATATGCCAAAAGAGGACCACGTTGGAGACTTATTCAAATACATCCATCATTTCTAGAGGCTTTTGGACTTGTTCTAGGGTTGAAATCAATTGCAACCAATTTCTAACAAACATGTAATGTGAATGAATGTGAGGTTAACGCTCCCTTGGTGAGATAGGACTCCATCATTTTTCATGTGGGAAAATCCATCACCATATGCCACGTCGGTAATCAATTGGTGTTCTCTCAAGCCACAAGGTGAAGTGGTGTCTTTGTTCATCGTGAGGGTTGACACGTTAACACCCGATCTGGGGGCAGGTTGTATTTGTTGGTTATGGAGCCTTATTATGTTCATGATTCATAGGTCTTGTTTCAGCCACTTTTGGACCCCATTACCTGATGGGGGGTGTGGAGGGGGTTTCTCCTCACTTCTCTTTCCAAGGGGGTCCAGGGGGGGCAACGAAAAATTTTGGAGACCCCCCCTGACGGGGGATTCAAGGGCAGCACCCCCGAAGTGAAATTTTGGGAAAAAATGCATTGTAAAATATTTTGATTTTGTAGTCAATGTGGACCATTCATTATAAGGTCACAAATATGATGGTAGAAGTTATGTTAGGGATTTTTTCCCTAAAAGGAAACCCTATTTTATGTAAGAGGGAATTGTATTGCGACTGTGTGAGCGAGTGAATATTGTATTCTAAGAGAGGGGACTGCGAGAGAAAGAAGAGGAAGTTAGAACAATTTTGTTGTAGGTTGTATCCCTTCATTTGTTGGATAATAATAAAGGAAGGACATAGAAATTTTTCTAGTGGACGTAGCCCACATTGGGTGAACCACATATATCTGTGTCTCTATTGTATTGTGTATCTTATTTGTTTTATTTTCGTATTTGTTTTATTTTATTTCTCTGTGATTCTATTTTTCTAACAACTAGTATCAAAGCAAAAGGTAACTCGCAGGAAAAGAGGGTTCCTGGTTCGAGTGGGAGCAATGGCGAAAGATGGAAAGTTTAAGGTTGAGAAATTTAACAGCCAAAACTACTAATTATGCAAGATGCATATGGAAGATTATTTATATAAGAAGGATATTTACCTACCATTGGTCAGAAAATCAAAGTAGTCGATGAGTATGAAGGATGAAGAATGGGAGATTCTTGATAGAAAGGAATTGTGAATGATACGATTGTTCCTAGCAACGTCGATGGATTTCAATATTTCGAAAGAAAATACAACTGAGGATATGATGAATGCATTGGCTAAACTATATGAAAAACCCTTAGCTTCCAACAAGGTATTTCTAATGAAGTGATTATTTAATATGAAGATGTCAGAAGATGGGTCTGGTGCCGATCATTTAAATGACTTTAATACAGTTACTAATTAGCTAAGTTGTGTACAAGTGGACTTTGATGATGAGGTTAGGGCTCTTCTGATCTTGTGCTCATTGCTAGAAAGTTGGAATGGCTTGGTCATGGTTGTAACTCTGTCTCTGGTTCAAACACTCTGAAATTTGATTTTAACTCTAGAATCATACGACGGGTCATCTAATCCAAGGGAGCATATTGAATATTGTATTGGGGTATGGAAATATGTGCAACTGCATTCTCAGTTCTGGGTACACCAATTTTTCCATTCTTTAGGAAGCATTATGAAATCATGGTATGTGCATGAGGGAACTAGAAGATAGATTGGTTGTTAGAAGGTGCTTAAAGGTTAGTTTTGCTAAGATTTCTCTTTTTCTGGTAAGTCTCCTGAAATCACCCTAGTATTGCAAAAAATCAAGTGAATGTTGTTTACAGATGAATATAAACCAAAATATCCACCCATAGTATGTTATGAGCATGAACATTTGCTTCATCATAACTTCTATACTTCCCATGCAAGAATACACATGGTCTGTAGCAAGGTTGATAAGGACCCTGAAGACTTTCAAGACCTAGAGGAACTTAGACACTTAACCTTTAAGGAATCTGCATGAACAAGAGAAATTAAGGACACTATCTCCGATGATGTCAATAGTTCATATACTAAACCTATGAAGTTATGGAAAGTGAATATAGGGAGTGAGGAGAATCCTAAATGAATTCTATAGGAGACTATTGGGATGAATAGGCCATGACAGATATCCAAGCTCTATTGTGGGAGTATGAGGATTTATTCCCTAAGAGTTTTTAAGAACTAAAAGGGATTAAGGGAGATTTAGGAGAGATGAGGATAGAGCTCAAGCCTAATGCTAAGACGGTCAAACATAGACCATACCACCTGAATCATAGATTCAAGGAAAAGGTTAAGAAAGAGATCGACAGAATGCTTGCAGCTGGGTCGATTTTTCTACTGGACGAGGTCAAGTGGATCTGTCCCATTGTGATACAGAGTAAGAATGGTGGCAACAATATCAAATTTTGTGTTGACCACAGAAGATTGAACTCATCTTGTGTACATGATGATCCTTTTCTGACTCCCTTCAATGATGAAGTACTAGATCATGTGGCTGGAAAGGAAGCGTACTCCTTTACAGATGGATTCTTAGGTTATCATCAAGTTAAAATCACAGAAGAGGATAAATGAAAGACTAATTTCACCACAGAATGGGGTTAGTTTTCTTATAATGTTATGCCCTTTGGGCTAAAGAATGCTCCAATTATCTTTTCCAAGATCGTCATTACTACATTTTGTGACTTTATTCATAAATTTCTTGAATTATATATGGACGATTGGACTGCATACAGTCTATTGAATGAACACATAGGCCTACTTAGTTGATTTTTGATAGGTGTCAACAATTACACATCTCCTTAAATATAAAAAAGTGTGTCTTATGTGTGTCGTTTGGAAATGTTTTGGGACACATTGTGTGCAGAGAAGGAGTTCTAGTAGATCATGTGAAAGTTTTTGTTATTCTCAATATGCCTCCACCTACCACTGTTACATAGTTGTGATCCATTCTTGTTCATACTAGATACTATCACAGGATTATCAAGAGCTATGCAAGTATAAACTCACGTCTGGAAAAATTGTTGAATAATTTTGAAGTGTTTCAATGAACTCCTAATTGTGATAAAGCATTTGATGTTTTGAAGGAAAAGTTCAGTACTGCCCCTATTTTGACATATCCCATATGTAAGACACCCGGCCCCCTAAGTAACTTTTTAATGGATGGAGTATTAAGTTTTCACTTTCCCTTAACCATATTGAGGCCTCTTATCGAGGGCACCATCGCCTTCTGCTCGTCAAAATATTTCCAACGATTGTCACCAAGCTCAAAACTGAGATTTAAATCAAAATTTATGGCCTCTTAAAATTTGTAAGTCTTCTTTGGCCAACCACCACCTCATTACCACATGGTTCTAAGTCACTTATACCATCCAACGTGGCATTGACATGGTCCTTGGAATGGAACCTATCATCTAGCCCATAAGATCCTTGTACTATCCCTCTATGATGGGCATACTCTGATGGATCTGACGATTCTCGAAGTCAGATATCAACAACTCTAATTACTTTGGAGTCTCCACCAGCTCGATAAATATCCTCTGCTCCAACGGTCATTTCCCTTCGTATTCGTTGGGACCCATGGAGGTCGAAGGCTAAGATTTACTCTCTCCCACTTACCAATCAACGACGGTCATTCATTCTCGGAGTCCTATCGTCAGCGTACCTTCACTCTGGCCTCATGGGCCACTCCGATCTTTCCACTCCGACTGCAACCACTATAATGGGTTTGATGATCCTCCTTCTCCTTATCCAACTGTCAGGATTTTCTCGTTGTTTACATATGCACCATCCGACGTAGTACAAAAATTCCATACATGTCACCTACCACCTCGGACTATGTTGCCATCATGTACATTCCACCTGGCATGACATGTGGAACACATATCCCCATGGAACTCTGCCTCAAAATTCCCAATCTCCATGACACGTGGAATGGTCTTCACTTGACACATGGCACCCCCCTCATCAATACACATGGGATGAATTAGTGCTCAAAGTCCCTCCCTTTGGAGTTCACTCGTTCATGTAACTCAAACCACTCCAACATGCCCACTCCAATGAGACTCCCTTAGATAAATCTAACAGTCCTAGAAGATCGAAAATCAATGGTTATGACTTCGTCGGTGCCTCTAAATTGCATGAAAATTAACGTCCCTTCCATCTATCATTTCATAATTAACCCTATGGGGGCCACAACATGTCAACGATTTGTGTTTCATTGTTGCCTCCTCTGATCAACAGTCCAAATCAACCCTTGGAGTACTCCCATCGGGGTCCATTGCCTTCCAGGATTGCAACGCACTCCAACTAGCTCTCCCCGATGAATGGTTGAGATCTATCAATCAACAGATATGAGGACTAGGATTAAGTCTCTTTTCAAAAGGAAATAACACTGACAAGGTACATATTTGGTTATTTCTACAAATTACAGGTTTCCACGTGCCCTCCTCTGGACACAGTGGCACTCTGCGTCATCATGACGTCACTCCTCTTCCTAGCCTCGCCTAAGTGGGACCACACAAGGCACTGGAGTTGGCACCTAGGACACATGGCCCTACCCAAATATTCCACTTGGTTTGACATGTGGCACTCACTCCACATCACCTTTCTCCCCCTCAAAGTGCCAAATCACCTTGACATGTGGCACAGTCACCACTCGACATGGGGACCTCCCAAGTGGAATGATGTGGTGTACACGTCGTCATTTGGCAGTTGATTTGTTTGTCCATGGCTAACACCTCTCCATTGTACATTGGATGGTTTTATTCATCCTTTTCATTACGACATCACCTTCCCCTTGCAGGCTTACAACCAAAATCGACGACTAGGATTAGATCTTTCCTTCTGCACTCTCTTATTTTTCCTTTTTGTGCTATACTCTATTCAGCACCCTCTCTCTCTGTATATTCTCTTCTGAGGCTAGAACTCTCTTTTTTTAGTTATCTTTTCAACAGAACCACCCTTCCAGTTCTGTATCGTTTTTCAGCATGCACTCGTGCATGCCCCTCCGCCTCTTCGACCGACTTGTTTCCTTTTCTCTCCCCTCATGCATCTCTTGCACATTATCACTTGGGAAGGTTCTCAACTTGTCCTCTCATTTTCTTATGTCAGAAGGATTGACGGATTCAACACGGTTCATCTTGGAAAGTGTGACATGGTACTCAGTGGTACCCGTGGCTAATAGTTTTTGTTGTCCTATCCAGTCTTTTCCATACTTCCATTCACTAGGGTGGTTGGTTTTTCAACTACTAGCCCCTCTTTCATTAGTTGTTTTGCTTCAGCTGCAAGCTAGAGGAACATTAACTATTTCCTTCACTTCACAGATCATGGTGGCTTGGGGTATTTACACATAATCCCCTTTCCTTCCCCCTCACTAATCTCACTTGTGGTATCATGGCCAATAGTTTCAAGGCTTCACCCCATAGTCAGTTGTTGGCATTTTCAATTAAGCAATAATACAATTATAATGTTCATATTCCATGGCATGGAAATCATTAAACATGATTAATTACATATCAAGGAAAACAGGGGTATTATAATCCCCTCCCCCTTAAATGAGCATCGTGTAATGTCCCCCACCTCTTGATGAAGAGGTCTGGAGAGACTCAGTAATCTATATATCCCCACTAGACTATAGTCTCATGGATCATGGGGACAAAGTCAACCGGAAGACACTTCATAAACACAACGTTATATTATTGAGTTGACTTTGTGTGAAAAAGGGTAACTCAACGAAAGAAAAGAAAAGGTGGATTTAAGCTAGGAGTTAACCCTGGGGGTTCGCTAACTCAATAGAAGAATAGACTAGAGGTATAAAATAAATGAAGGGCGCACTTCAAAGGCATTCTGGATTAGTATCATATTTTGCATTGAAGCTCTTGAGCATAAGCAGTTTTGAGGGTTTTGTGACTAAAACCCTAGAGATCAACTTGGTCGTGAAAGATCCCACCTTTAATGATCCAAGCTTGGTCCTATAGGTGCAGCAATACTCCCACACTATTCTACAGTGTTGCAAGGGTCATATCTATTGGTATAGGCAGGCTAGTGTGCAACCTAGGGGGTTTCCAGCAGGGGGGCACACCACCTTGTGAAGATCAGTTCGATTTGAAGTAAAGAGGAAGCTTTTTGGAAAAGGAACATCTGGTTTTTCTTTGTATGGACCAAGGCATCATTTCTAGTCTATTCAGGAGGATGTTTTCCCAACAAATTATTTTTTGGATCTTGAAACGACTTGGAGGAGAGAGGGGCGCACTGCATAAGTTGGTTTTCATCATTTGGTGGCACAGGTCATCATAGATCATCTTGAAACTTCACCGGTTGGATTGTCTTGGCCCGATCTATAATTTCGGTGAATTTTGAAGCAGTTCGAGGCTTCTAGAGGTGAGGCCGAAATATTGGAGATTCATCCAACCAGGAGGGCGCAAACCAGTTGAGAGTTTTCTCATTTGGAGAGCCAGAACTTCACCCTTCAGTCTAATACTTTTCCAGGGGGTTATAGTAGCCCGATCTACATTCCAGGGAAGTTTTGAGGCATTTGGAGCACAAGAAGAGGAGGGTCGAAACTTAGGGGGTCTGCAGCTACCAGGACAATGCGCAACTTAGCTAGTTGGAGGGTTTTTGCACTATATTGGATCAGGGTCCCATCTCATCAATCTTCTCTTGCATCTATTGGCCTTTGGAGGCTTGGATATTCTCTTCAGAGGGCCTTTGGAAGGATATTATCATTGTATTAGCTATTATTGTAGCAGCTGGCATCCCATTTTGGATATTATTGGGGTTTTCCTCCAGATCTGCAAATCTCTTGTTACAAGGATCTATCTATTATCTAAATAAAGGTAAGATATGACATTATTGGCTCTATATTGGTGTTCCTTATTGTATCTAGTCTATTTTATGGTATATGATTTAGATCTATTGTTTCAATGCTTAATCATCATCATATAAACCCCAATGCGCAACTTCGTGAGTAAACCTGCAAACACATAAGAAAACACAAACAAACAGTGAACAATTAGTGTTCCAAGCAAAAAAATTGGCTTGGGAACATTACAGTGGTATCAGAGCGTTGATCCTCCCAGCCAGTGGGGATTAGCACATGCAAAAGTTCAGTGGTATTTACATGGGCAGATGCAGGAAGTAGACAGGTGAAACAAAGGAAAATATGGAGGGTTCAGGTGAGGACAGTGAGACACAAGCTCTAGCAGGTTTTGCAAAGGAGTTACAACACTCCATAAATAAGACAGAAAGTGCACTTGTGCACCATCTACAGGAGAACCAGGAAGCAATGTGCAAGGGACAGTTTGAAATGAGGGAGACCCTGGAAAGAGTAAATTCCATCCAGGAGAGGCTTGTGCAACTCCTACTACAGATGACCCGTGCAGGAAAGGGCCTAGAAATTTATGCAAACAAGGAAGCTAGTGGGTCTCATGGGGCAACTAGGCCTAATCAAGAGCATAGCCCTCACTATCACACTAAGGGATAGATTTATGTAGGTGGAGCTCCTCAGGGGCCAACACATAGTAGGACCACCCCTAGGCCCTACCTACCCACATTCCTAGATAACCAGCCACAGCGCAACTATGAGGATGAAATTGAGGACAACTTTGAGCAGTATGTCAGGGAGTATCACCCCTTGAGTGCAGGGTTCCAGAGACAAGTCATGTTGGATCAATATTGTGGAATCAAGTCCAAGGGTAAGCCAAAATAGTATCAAATTCCTATCTATGAATTGGAGCGCAGGGCAGGCAAGATGGAGATTCCTTACTTTGATGGATCTTCTAAGGTGACTGCGCAAGCATGGGTGCAGAAACTTGATACCTACCTACATCTTAACCCCATGAGAGATATGGATTCCATCAATTTTTCTACCATGTCATTGGAGGGCAAGGCTCATGATTGGTGGTACCATGGGTTGAATACACTGGGTCACAATCGAATCACATCTTATATAGATTTTACACATAAGCTCATTGACAGGTTTGACCGAGGGGATCCAAATCTACCTTTTAGGGAACTTAACCAGCTTAGACAGACAACATCATTGGAGGTATACATAGAAGAGTTTCAAAGGATAGTAGTTATGGTACAGGATGTGTCTCAAGTGATACTTATGATGCTCTTCACAGAAGGTAGATGGAGCCCTTGAGGGGTTGGATAAAGGATTTTAAGTCTGCCAACTTGCATGATGCAATATGGAAGACTCGGGACTTGGGATCAGCAACAAAGACGAGATTTACCCCTAGACCTCCTCTAAACTAAGGGGGTAGAGACCAAAGACCTCCTATGAACCAAGGAGGGAGAGACCAAAGGGGGTTTGACTGAGGAAGAGGTAGGATGGATGATCCCACTAGGAGGGAATTGAGAAGGAAGCAATTGTTCTTCACCGGCAAAGAGCCTTGGGATCCAACACACAAATGCATGGGAAAGGGCAAGGCTCACTACATTGAGGTGATCTCGGATGACAAGGAGGAGGAATATTTCACTCATCTACAGAACATAGAGGCAGAGGCCAAAAGACACGCAGAAGAGGAGGATGAAAATCATAGCCTTGCAACAGATGAAAAGGTGACACTAGCATCCATGAGTGGGGTACCTAAATTCAACACTTTCAGGATGAGAGGGGTGATACAAGGGCATAAGGTCTTAGTTCTCATTGATGGTGTTGCTTCACACAACTTCATTGATTCATCCCTACTGCAAAGGAATCACATACCTACAGTTGATTTTGATGGGTTTTGTGTGGAGGTAGCAGGGGGGCTCACCATGCCTTGTGACAGATACATTATGGGAATGAAGCTTGCTTTGGGTAGGCATGATTTGGTACTGGATTTCTATGTTATGGACCTTATAGACATCAACATCGTCCTTCGAGTACAATGGCTTATTACATTGGGGCCCATCACTACAAATTACAAGACCATGGAAATGTCTTTTACAGATGAAAATGGGAAAAAGGTGGTTCTTAGGAGTATGACACGCAACACACCGAGAGTGGTGAAAGCAAAGTGCATGGAGGCCATCTTCAGGAGGGAAGAAATTGCATATGTAGAAGAGTGTATAATATCATTTACGGTCGATAAGAAGGGGGAAACTCACTACTCACCAGAGATCCAAAGAATCATTGACAGGCACAACAAGGTCTTTGAGCCCATACCACCAGGAGCACCACCAAATAGGGGGTTTGAGCACATCATAGGGTTGGAGGAGGATGTGAAACTTGTCATCACCACTCCCTACAGGCGCCATAAGAAGTATAAAGACGATATTGAGAAGGCCATTAAAGAATTATTAGACATGGGGCACATTAGGCCAAGTTGCAGTCCCTTTGCATCTTTAGTGATATTGGTGAAAAAGAAGGATGGGACAATGTGCATGTGTATTGACTAAAGGGATTTAAATAAGAAGACAATAAAAAATAGATACAACATCTCGAGGATTGATGAGCTCTTGGATGAGCTCCATGGGGTTGTATACTTTAGAAATATTGACTTGTGCTCTAGCTATCATCAGATAAAGATGAGGGAGCAAGGTATCTCCAAGACTACTTTCTAATGTCACTATGGACACTATGAGTTCTTGGTAATGCCTTTTGGGCTGACTAATGTGCCAACCACATTCCAATATTGCATGAATCACTTGTTCAACAAGAAACTAAGGAAGTTCATCTTGGTCTTCTTTGATGACTTGTTGATCTATAGCAAAACTTGGGAGGAGCACCTTCAACATGTAGATCAGATTTTGGCTATCATGGAAGAGAAATCCTTATATGTTAAGGAATCCAAATGTGAGTTTGGAATGATAGAGATCCTTTATTTAGGGGGAATCATTGGAGTGAAGGGGGTATAGGTACACCAAGAGAAGATACAAGATATACTTGACTAGCCCACACCTAAGACACTCACATAATTGAAGGGATTTTTGGGCATCTGTTGCTATTACAGGAGGTTTTTCAAGGGCTTCTCTCAACTTTGCGCACCTTTGATCGATTTGACCAAGAAAGGGGCATTCAAGTGGATCCCAAAAGCACAATTGACCTTTGACAAAATGAAGAAGGTGATGAGTATGTGTCCAGTATTTGGACCTACCAGATTCTACACAACCTTTCACAGTAGAGTGTGATACCTCAGGGGAAGGCATTGGGGCAGTACTTATGCAGAACAAGCACCCTATTGTTTATGAAAGCCAAAAATTGAGAGGTCTTGAGCTCCTCTACACCATCTATGACAAAGAAATGATTTCCATCATGCATGCATTGGCTAAGTTCAGGCAATATTTGGTTGGGGCAAAATTCGTCGTAATAATAGATCACAACAGCCTCAAGAACTTCCTGGATCATAAGGACTTAAATGAGAGGCAACAAAAGTGGGTGAGAAAAATATAGGCTTATGACTTTGACATTGATTTTTTCAAAGGGAATAATAATGTGGTGGCAGATGCCTTATCCACAAGACCATCAGTTTATGCCATGACCGACATCTCAGTGGAATGGAAGGCCCGCCTTTTGGTGGAATACTCAAAAAATAGATTTGCATGCAAAGTGATGGATGGAAAGGTACAAGATGACAACTTTAGAATCATGGATGAAATCATATACTACAAGGGACAAATTTTCTTGGTCCCTGAATCAACCTTTAAGGCCAAAGTGCTACAAGCATTCCATGATTCACCAGTAGCATGGCATCAAGGATTCATCAAGACATACAGGCATATACAGGAGAGATTCGTTTGGAAGGGATTGAAAGAATATGCAATGCGCCACATCAAGGAGTGCACCACTTGTCAGGTAAACAAATATGAACACACTCATCCAACAGGATTACTATAACCACTTCCCATCCTAGAGCACAAATGGGAAAGCATATCTATGGATTTCATCACAGGGTTTCCCAAGGCTCAGGGAAAATATTTAATTTTCATTGTAGTAGACAGGTTGACTAAGTTTGTGCACTTTTTCCATTGCCACAGACTACAGTGCAGCATAGGTTGCAAATATGTTCTTCCAGGAGGTCTTCAAATTGCATGGTTTTCCCAAAACAGTTGTGAGTGATAGGGATGGCAGGTTTATGAGAACATTTTGGTAGGAACTCCTCAGGTTGATAGGTACGGCCTTAACACCTATTTCCATCTATCATCCTCAAACAGATGGCCAAAAAGAGATAGTCAACAAATGGGTTGAAGGCTACCTCAGGAATTATGTGGCAGGGCAGTAAAAGGCATGGGTTAAATGGCTCCACTTGGGGGAGTATTTCGACAACACCACCCATCATATGTCCATTGGTATGCCACAATTTAGAGCCTTATACAGCTATGACCCCCTCTCATTTGTGGATATTATCTTTGGTGACAACATGGCTCCCATGGTTCAGAACTAGATTCAGCAAATTCATGACATACCCAGGGAACTGAAGGACCACCTACAAAGGGCACAAAATCAACAGAAGGTATAGGCATACAAGCACAAGGTGTAGTGCACCTTTGAGGTCGATGACTTGGTTTATTTGAGGCTTCAACCATACATGCAGGCATCCATTAAGAGAAGTGGCGCAGAGAAGCTCCAACCTCACTTTTTCGGTCCATATAGGGTCAAAAGGAGGGTAGGGGTCATGGAATATGAGCTTTATCTACCACAGGGCA
Organism: Picea sitchensis; assembly: GCA_010110895.2. NCBI lineage: Eukaryota > Viridiplantae > Streptophyta > Pinopsida > Pinales > Pinaceae > Picea > Picea sitchensis. Next base: position 26,744 of record SNQJ01S0063411.1, read on the forward strand.
GCGAAATGCACAATATCTTACATGTGTCTTGTTTGAAGAGAGCCATTGGTAAACATATCATTCCTATTGAGGAATTTCCACGTTTGGATGAAGAAGGACAGTTGGTACTGATACCGGAGGAGATACTAGAAGTCCGGGAAAAGAATTTGAGGAAAAGAAGCATCATATAATATTTGGTCAAATGGAAGGACCTACCCATAGAGGATGCCACTTGGGAAGGGGAACAGATGATTCGGGAGACAGGTCCAAAATTGCTTGTGGGCAAGCAATTTCTAGTAGGGGATACTATAATTTCCCCCACCTCTTGATGAAGAGGTCTGGAGAGACTCAGTAGTCTAGCTATCCCCACTAGACTATAGTCCCATGCATCATGGGAACAAATTCAACTAGAAGACACTTCCTAAACACAACGTTATATTACTGAGTTGACTTTGTGTGAAAAAGGGTAACTCAACAAAAGAAAAGAAAAGGTGGATTTAAGCTAGGAGTTAACCGTAGGGGTTAACTAACTCAACAAAAGAATAGACTGGAGGTATAAAAGAAAGGAAGGGCGCACTTCTAAGGGATTATGGATTATTATCATATTTTTCATTGAAGCTCTTGAGCACAAGCAGTTTTGAGGGTTTTGTGACTAAAACCCTAGAGATCAACTCGGCGGTGAAATATCCCACCTTTCTTTATCCAATCTTGGTCCCGGAGGTGAAACAATCCTCCCACACCATTCTACAGTGTTGCAGGGGTCAGATCTATTGGCAGAGGCAGGCTAGTGCGCAACCTAGGGAGTTTCTAGCAGGGGGGCGCACCACCTTGTGAAGATCAGTTCGATCTAAAGTAAGGAGGAAGATTTTTGGAAAAGGAACATCTGGGTTTTCTTCGTATGGTCCAAGGCGTCATTTCTAGTCTATTCAGGAGGAGGTTTTCCCAACATATTATTTCCTATAGCTTGGAACGACTTGGAGGAGAGAGGGGCGCACTGCAGAAGCTGGTTTGCATCATTTGGTGGCCCAGATCATCATAGATCATCTTGAAACTTCACCATCTGGATTTTCTTGGCCCGATCTATCATTCCGATGAATTTTGTAGCAGTTGGAGGCTTCTAGAGGTGAGGCCTAAATATTGGAGATTCATTCAACCGGGAGGGTGCAAACCAATTGAGGGTTTGCTAATTTGGAGAGCCAAAACTTCACCCTTGAGTCTATACTTTGTCAGGGGGGTTCTAGTAGCCTGATCTACATTCCAGGGAAGTTTTGAGGCATTTGGAGCACAAGAAGAGGAGGGTCGAAACTTAAGGGGTCTGTATCTACCAGGACAGTGCGCAACTCAACTAATTGGAGGGTTTTGGCATTATATTGGATCAGAGTCCCATCTCATCAATCTTCTCTTTCATCTATTGGCCTTTGGAGGCTTGGATCTTCTCTTCAGAGGGCCTTTGGAAGGCTATTATCATTGTATTAGCTATTATTGTAGCAGTTGGCATCCCATTTTGGATATTATTAGGGTTTTCCTCTAGATCTACATATCTCTTGTTACAAGGATCTATCTACTATCTGAATAAAGGTCATATCTGACATTATTGACTCTATATTGGTGTTCCTTATTATATCTTGTCTTGTTTATGGTATATTCTTCAAATCTGTTGTTTCATTGCTTAATCATCATCATATAAACCATAATGTGAAACTCCGTGAGTAAACCTGCAAACACAAACAAACAATTAACAGTTAGTGTTCCAAGAAAAAAAATTGGCTTGGGAAAATTACACATCGTCCTTGGTGTTCTTCACATCTCGCCAACACTAGCCATGCTTCCATTTTTCAGTTGTTTCAACAATGTAGTTCCTCTTCTTGGTCTAGTCCTTTCCAGACTCTTTGGCATTTAGCACATGTCTACAACAATTTTAAACAACAAGCATGTTAATTCACAATTTCATGCATAAAAGTTTTATTGTTGTTCATAATTCAAGAGGGAGAATTCACATATCATCACAATACTTATTTGTGCATTTCATGGATCCGTGTTCACATGGTTATCATATTTTCTCGACTCATTGTTTTCCCCTTGACATACCCATTGTGCCCATGATCCCAATCAACACTCTACAAGAGTGATCGAAGTATCCTCTTCCTTGCGGTCACTCACCATCGAGACCCAGACTCAGGCATCCCCTTCTCTATTATACAATCCCTCGGGCGATCCATATTGTGTTGTCAAGGCTTTCTCGCACAAGAAGAGTTTCAGAGACTTCATTGAGTCTTACAGTCGAGGCGTCCCTTTGGCTTTCTCTGCTGAGGCATCACTCTAGCCCGTGTTACCTCAACACAATATTCTTTTATGGTGATCATGGATTATTAGGGGGTTCTCATGTCACAACAATATCCTTTTTCCATGCTTTCCACCTTAACATACATCATCTGTCCCTCCAGGACAGATCTGTTACCTCACTTGTATCACATGCATATAATAATCATGAGATATCAACCATCAATTTCAATCAAATCTGTTACCCACAAATTTCAAATTTCACACTTTCATTTTTCATATATGTTCCACGCAAGAACCAGATTCAGAAGTATGAGATTTTCCTTCTCATAATAGTTTGGCTCAACAGGTGTTAGCCTTCCTTATGGGATTAATTTTTCGACCATATCCAATACCCTTCTTCCTGTGATTCTACTTTCACACAGCCAAACAAATTGGTATCTCTCGTGCACAATATATTTTCCTTGCACACTTTCATTGGCTTCCAAACAGATTTCACAATCTGTGCATACGAACAATCACATTCATTTACTCATAATAAAAAGGAAATACCATTCTTTACATATGCATTACTTTAGCATATTAATCCTTTCAAAATGAAATCAATTATTAAATGAATTTAATCAATGTTCCAATGTCCATGGTCACTTTCACACACAATGCACCCTCACATTTATTTCAGATTACCACACTTTATGATAGGAACTTTTTCATGGTGTGTTGGAACTCATCCAACGTCTCACTACATGGCTCATTAATTCTCATTCATTATTTCAATGGGACTATGCTTCTGCTACAAACTAATCATATCCTCAAATCAACATAACATGATATGAAATTATGAAATTTAAAAAATTTCGCATGATGCATCCATGCATTCTTTCTTTACCATTCCACAACCCTGGTAGAATATTGGAAGGTCCTCCTTTCATGAGGGAATTCCCATGCATTCCCACTCTTGTTATCATGCATTGTCTCAATTCATTCAATCAATGTGCTACTTATGAGCACTCTTGTTTCTAATCATTCTCGATTGGTCAAAGTATTCATAACACTTTGTTCATGAATTTTCTTGCAAGGCTCTCAATCATCCTTGAATGCTAGAGGTCCTCCCCTCTATCATTCATATTATTTTCCTAAATATTACCCTTCTTGGGTGTCAATGAAATACAACAACCAATCAAAAATTGCATGCCTATCATTAAGATAATAAATTATTTCATAAGGGACTCTTACCCAGTCCCTTCCAATTCTCATGTCACATGGGCATGAAATATTTATACATGGTCTGGTTTCCAACACTCTCTTTGATACTACCTCATCAGTGGTGCTTCATGGGAACTCCCAAAGTCCTTTCAACAATCTTTCAATAGCATTCATCTTGCATTTATCCTCTTCCTGAGTTTTTCAATGATTTCCAGTTGCCCTTCCTCAACAGCTCCAATATTTTCCTACACTTAACAGGAATCACCATAGTCACAAACATAGTATCTATCATGTTAAATAAAATGCACATACACAGCATCTAAATCGACAAGAATTATCAAATATGTCCTTGCATATCTACATGTACTTCGTCACATTACTCCTCAATGTGCTCACTAGTGCAACCATAAAAATAATTCAATTGTTGGGTATCCTAAAACCATCAGCATATTAGTTTCTCATCCTAGAGAAATACAACAAACAACAAGGCAAGGAGTTAAGGGACTCTTCCATTTTTCTAACTCCTTCTACATAGTTTGGAATTTTCATCTTAACTGGACAATTCCCAAGGCCTCGTTGCCTTTGCATACTCATAGCTTAACCAATCCTACTCATTTAAACGTACTTATTTGTTTATTTTCCTTTGCTTTCACAGTTGTTCCTTTTTTAGGTTTATAACCTTGTTAAGCAAATCATAGTTTTCAGACAGAGGAAGGTGTTTCTCCTTTCCTCCTCCTTTGCTTAATAAATTTTTCCCTCTTGGGATTTACCTGCTCTATTCCTTGAGCAGTTTTAGCCAAGTTTCCTCTTGACTTCCCTGGATAATTCAACATGCTACACTAGCAATATTTTTCCCACAAATTAAGAACTAGTGCATTATGCACATCCACCAAACAGAAAATTAGGTTGGTCAACAGTCATTTGCATATCTTTTACTCATGCATGATATTTTAAAATGTATTCCACGATTCTTGTACAAATAAACTTTTTAGTCTATTTTCTAATTTTCCACCAGTCATTAAGATTATGACTTTGTTCTCCTGATAGAGTCCTCACATAGTTCCTCCACATGCAACTGTCACATCATGCAACTTCCTTATTGCATATCAATCACTATCTGAGATGAACTCAACCTCGAGTCAGCCTCAACTTTGTCATTTCATATTCTTACCCAATATTCCATAAGGAATTATCAGCATGCATCTCTATTATGCATTCAAATTGTGCATTCACACATGCACATTTATTCCATCAATTTGCATTCACATTGTGCTTTAATCACATGCTTTAGCATGCGGTGTGTGTGTCCACCATAGGCACACTTTATAGTTTGATTTCCATATCCATTGAAAATTAATTAGTTCATGATTGTCCACAATCATTTACATGTNTCCATCAATTTGCATTCACATTGTGCTTTAATCACATGCTTTAGCATGCGGTGTGTGTGTCCACCATAGGCACACTTTATAGTTTGATTTCCATATCCATTGAAAATTAATTAGTTCATGATTGTCCACAATCATTTACATGTGGTCTTTAAAAGCATAATCATGTGGGCTTTTATCATGACAACAGAGCATCCCTGCTCATTTACTCTTTCATCAATTTATACTAGCTTTTTCTGAGGAAATGGAACACATCCTCCTCAAGCTATTATTCAAAACAAAATAGTCATGACTCTTCAAAATAGAGTCATCCTTTCATCCATGGTATTTATTCTATCTTGGAAAGAGCAATTCTTGCCTTACATTTCACTCACTCAAGAAGTCATATCATGCCTTTAGTATACATATATTCATACATCATGCATGTGCATCACTTGCACATTTTAATCTCATCCATTCATATCTATCTGATCTTAATATCATCCTCCTTTGAAGGAACTTACAAGCATTCTTATTACAAGTCTTATAGGAATACTCAACACTATGTTTCCCTCTCTGTTGAGAGCTTACAATCATTCACATGGAAAGTCTCATAGACATAATCATAATTATGTTTCCCTTTCTACATGACAACAACTAGCAAGAAAACACTCTTGCCTCAAATGCTATAAAAGTACTATGTTAGCGTCGAAAGTCACTCCTGGATTGCTTGCAGGAGCAGAGCCCGACACCCATCAGTTTAATGTCACGATTTGTTTATAAAGGGTGATCAAATGGAGATAAAGAATCGAGGAGATGTCATTCTAACTCAGGGACTGGGTCTGGCATGTAAAGAACCAAGGAGGTCTGGAATCCTAACTTCAGCCAGTAGGTTGATTAAAAGATGAGCAGGTGGAAGACTTAGGAGAAAATGAACAAACAGCTCTGGGCAACAGGCTTGCAGCGGTTTGTGGGGGAAAAACTCTGAAAGCAGGATCCTCCTGGTTCAGGGCTGCAAGAAACTGAATAGAAGACTCGACTAGATCCTCCAATTCCAAGTCATTCAACGTTAAAGAAATCACAGGAACCGGCTAGAGGTTCAGTAACCATTACAGTGATCCATTACAACATCATCCTATAATAGCTACATCTCGACTAGATCCTCCAATTCCGAGCTGCTCTAACACAGCGTAAACAAAGACATGAAAGAAATTGGCATTCATAAGGAAAGAAGTCTCAAAAGTTCATACATAACCAGAGCAACAATGCTTCATTAAAACATTACAATCGGGAGCTCAGCTCAACCATCGATGCTTACAAAATGTGAGAAAACTCCTCTAAATACTTAGAGCAAAAACATAGAAGCCAATTTGAGACATCGCATTGAAGACACTACGTCTGCATGTTTACTGCGCCCACAGTCTCTGGACAGTCGTGAACTTCAGTCAGACACAATCGCGCTCCAAAGGACCTGTGAATGAATTGACAATCTTACAATCATTTCTGGACTTTCCATTTATGGTGGAAACGATGTCCAACCACCATCAACTGCTGCAATAAATATTTCATTGGGATCGGGAAAGGCCCCGATCGACTTTGTTCCTACAGGACATGGAGGCCTTCTCATTCTGCCATTTGGATCTGCTCGAAGAATTCATGGCGAGACTAGAGGGTAGATGTGGAGGTCGTCATGATGACTGGAGAACCTGACACGAAATGGCGAATGGACGGTGATCAGGCAGGGGTGACTTGACATGCTCGGTGTGGAGATGGGATGAGGAGAGGCCATACGGCATGACACGGGGATATGACATGGCGGAAAGGGAGAGGTATATGATGAGGCTTCGGGGTTTCGGGGTTTCAGGGATTTGGGAATCGCGGTGCCGAGGTGCACATGTACCCAGAACTCCCGATCCTTCGATTTGCGATGAGCTCCGCTTCCATAAGCTGGCCCCTACCAGCTAGAACGTGAACCAAATGACCACTGCCTCCGTGTGATCGTAGTTTAAACCCTCCATCAGAGTTTCGGTGTTTACGATGACACGAGCACGCATCCTCCAGACTCGCGATAGCTTGCCACCTGTATTCCACTTTCTCTTGCAGTCCCACACGCTAATCCAGTGATTGCCAAGATATCGCTTCTCGCGATCTCGCAACTCTACACGCAAATCTTTGCAGCTCTAACTCACGAACCTCCGAGTTTGTGATATGCCAATGCCACTTGGCGTTGTCTCCCTACAAGGGTTGACCTTCTGACACCTGTCCTCCACTACGGTCCTTAGCTCCATCGGGAAATTGCGCATCGGGAAATCGCGATTCCCGTTGTCATGTGCACGGGACTTTCAGTTCCCCTATCCCCGACTCTGCGGGATCTCTCGCCACGTGTCTCTGCTGACGGACGACTCTCATCCAGTCAGGAAATCGTGTATTCGCGACTCATTTATGTAAGAGTTTCCTGCCTTCAGAAATTCCAATCCTCCGATGAACTAAACCCCCGACTCTCCTTCTGATGTCTGACGTGCATCCTACCAAGGTCAACGGCTAGGATCCCCATCGGTATTTTGAGCCTCGAAAGGTCTCGGCTCTCTTACCCTTTGAAACCCCGATACCATAATTGTTACTAACATTAGGCTACATGGGGGATAGATTCATCCCTGCGATGCTCTAAGAACTCATTCCGCAGCTTCAGTGCCTTGTTGTTGGGCTATGGAGTCATTATTAGGCCGCAAAAATAAAAACGAAAACAAACTAATAAACAAAAGAATATATTTACAAACAAAGGAGCCACTGGAGGCTCAGACAAAACATGTCTTCAGGAAATGCCCATTCACTGGGCTGCTAAAAACTTCTTCACCTTCCAAATCTCGCAACCTGTATGTGTTATTTGAGAAAGCCTCGGAGATCCTGAAAGGCCCAATCCACAAGGCTTCAAATTTGCTGTGTTTTCCCTTATCTTGTTTGGGAGCGTCCCATTTCAGCACAAGGTATCCTATCTGGAACCGCTCCTTCTTGGCCTTTCTATCGAAGACTTGCTCGATCTTCTGTTGATGGTTCTGAATCCTATCCAATGCTTCTCCCTATCCTATTGGACCTCTACTAGCTGATGAATCCTTCTGATCATGTCATCGGGCTCCTCCTGATGGTCCTGGAGGAATTTCGCTACAGGGATGACTAGCTGAGAAGGGAAGACGGCTTCGGCTCCGTAGACTAACTGGAAAGGAGAGAGACCTGTAGCTCTCTTTGTAGTCACCCGATCAGCCCATAGGGCGAATTTAAGCTTCGAGTTCCAAGCCCTTTTGTTGTCTTCCAACAGCCTTTTGATAATCCTTATTAAACTTTTGTTGGAGGACTCTGCTAAACCATTGCCTTGTGGATAATATGGGGTGGAGTGAATCAATTTGATCCTGAACTGTTCACAGAACTTGGCTAGTGGTTCAGAACCGAAAGCGGCTGCATTATCAGTGACAATCTTATTTGGGCAGTCGAACCTTGTGATGAGGTCCTCCAAGAATCCAATGATTACCTTGTGGGAAGCACTCCTGGTGGGAATGGCTTCAATCCACTTGGTAAAGAAATCTGTAGCAGTCAGAATCCACCTGTGCTTCCCACTGGAGGGAGGGTGAATTTCTCCAATGAAATCTAGGCCCCACTGCTGAAAAGGCCCTAAAACCACCACCGGATTTAACGACAGAGACCTGAGTTGCTGCTTTCCTGCAAATTTTTGACATTTGATGTAGGCTCTGACCCTTTTGCAGACATCAGTGAACACAGTAGGCCAGTAGTATCTAGCCCTGAGGATTTTGTGGGTTGTGGCTCTCCAGAAATGGTGCCCTCCACACAGCCCACTGTGAAATTCAGCCACGATCATCTCATCCTCTGGTGGACTCATGCATTTTAAAAGTACCCCCAGCGGGTCTTTCCAATATAACACTTGATCGATCAGGCAGTATCTGACTGCTTTGATCTTTAGAGCTCTTGCTTTGCTTCTTTGCAGGTCGTCTAGAGGCCGCAGCTCCTGCAGAAAGTATATGACATCCTTATACCAAGGACATCGAGCCAATGGAGGCTCCCTTTAATGGTCTATATCAGGCAGTCGATCCTGCTGAATACCCGAGCATTCGTTGATGAAACCTATCCCCAACGCTTGGCAGTTTGCTTCAGCCAACAACTTGGCTAAACCTTGCCCTTTGATCAATTTGGTGGGCTTTATTTCCAGGTAGAATTCCAGGATTTTGGCTATCCATTTACTCCTTCTCCCGTCTATGCCAGGATGAATAAGAATGTCTTTAACAGCTGCCGAGGGGACATAGGCGATGATCTTTAACTGTAGGATGTAGGTTCTAAAATCTTTGAGAGATTTTACTAGAGCATAAGCCTGCTTCTCCATAGTGTCATACCTGACTTCGGCATCCCTCAATGCTCGGCTGAAATAAGCAATAGGCTGCTCTAGCCCACTGTCATTTGTCTGTAATAGAACAGTAGCCATTGTGTCAGGCAAGGCAAAGGAGAAAATAAGAAAATCCTTTGAGTAGTCGGGACTGATAAGCACAGGAGCTTCAGTCAGGGCCTTCTTGATTTGTTCAAAGGAATGTCGCGATTGAGGGGTCCACCTTACTTCATTTTCTTTCTTTAACATGGTTTTTATAAGCTTTACCTCCTCAGCGAAGTTAGGCACAAACCTCCTTGGAAAATTAATCTTACCGAGGAAAGATTGGACCTCCTTCCTAGACCTTGGGATTGATAGGGCTTGTATCGCCTCGACTCTGCTGGGATCAATTCTGAATCCTTTTGTCGATACTATGTGGCCTAGTAACTTTCCCTCCTGCAGGGCGAATAGAGATTTCTTGGGGTTTAATGAAATGCCAAACTTTCTACATTTCAAGAAAACTTTCCTGAGATGGCGACAGTGTTATTTGTCAGATTTTGAAAACACTGTGATGTCATCCAGATAAATGACCACAAATTTATCCTTTTCCCCAACGAAAGCTATGTCCATGGCACGCTAGAATGTCACCCCTGCATTCATTAGTCTGAATGGCATCTTGGCATACATGAATGTGCCCCATGGAGTGGTGAATGTTGTCTTTTCCCTGTCCTCAGGCAGAACGAAGACCTGATTGTAGCCAGAGAAACCATCAACCATGGACATCCTGGAAGCTCCCGTCACCCTTTGCAGTATATGTTCAATCTTTGGCAAGGGGTAGTTATCTTTTCGTGAGCTCCTATTTAGGTTTCTGAAGTCTACACAGAGTCAGATTTCTCCGTTCTTTTTCCTTACTGGCACCAGATTGGCCACCCACTCTAAATATCTTAGTGGCACAATGATCTGAGCTTGAAGCAGCTTCTTCACTTCCCTTTCCATGATAGGAAACAGCATGGGATTGATCTGTCTCATCTTCTGTCTAAATGGCTTTGCCTCCTCCTTTAATGGAATTTTATGCTCGATGACAAAGGTGTCATAGGTTTTGAGGTCTTCGTAGGTCCAGGAAAACACATCATCGAATTCCCTCAAAAGTCGAATGTATTCGGACCTCTGCTCCTCTGTCAAACTCTTTGACAATTTGACAAACTTGGGCTTACCCTTAGTCCCAATGTTGCACTGAATAGTACCAGTGTCCTCCTCTGAGACTTTTCCCTTTAACGATACATCATTTCCATCAAAAAGTCTTTCCAAAGGAACCAGTCCTCTGGGAATGTGGTTGTTGGGCAGTTGTACAATGTCACGCTCCACAATTTTATTCAGAAAATTACCCCCATCGAGCTCTTCCTCTGAGACGGCGTCTTGGTCAATGTGAATTTCTGAAAATTCCTCGACAGTCTCTAAGAACCTCTTGACCTCGAGATCATCCTCGAAAACCTTCCAATGTTTGACATTGTCAGGTATGGAGGACATGTATTTTACCTCTACATCGTATCTAAATTTGGGTGGCGAGGGTACTTTGAAATTGCTAGCCGATGTAGCCAAGGAATCTGCCACTGTGTTTTCTTCTCTTGGAATGAAAGAAATGTTGAATGCTGAGAAGAAACTGTCAATTAGGTCCCATACCTCATTTCTGTAGCTTCTGAGTCGAGGATGCTTAGCCTGATAAGCGTTTCTGATCTACTGGACCACCAACTCTGTGTCTCCGAACACTACTACCTCATGTATTCCCATTTCCCTCGCAGCTCTTAATCCCAGAACAAGAGCCTCATACTCTGCCACATTGTTGGTAGCCTCGAATTCTAATTTGTATGACAGAGATATGGTATCCTGAGCAGGTGACACAAAAACCACCCCAACTCCAGCGCCTTCTCGGGAACAGGCTCCATCAAAAAATATTTTCCAGATTGGGGTGATGGAGAGAGGAACTTCAGGGGAAACAGCGGGCTGCTTTCTTATTTTGAGAGGAGGTTCGGGGGCATGAGTGAGTTGAAGCACACTGGAACCTAAATCAGTGTCTAAGGCAAAGATGGGATGGTTGGTAGGGTTGGCTTCATCACTGATTATATAGGCCAATTGAGCTTCCCTGTATAGCCTTCTATGCTCTCCTCCAAACACGGGGATAGTAGCATATGTGAGGTCCATCTGCAAGGTTCCCCCCAGTCTTTTTATCCAAGATCTTGACAATAGCATACCGAACTTGGAGGGGACATCAGCTACTACGATATCCATGACCACACTTTTCATGGGCAGTTGAAACAAGGTTACCACCAGGTCTTTAATAACTCCAAGACACTGTACTCTCCTGGAGTCAAAAGAATAGAGGTCATGATAGGCTTGGGTGACTTCTAGTCCTAACTCTTCCATGACAGTTTTGCGTATGAGGTTGTGAGAAGCCCCCGAATCCATCAAGCAGTTGTGCAGCACTTTATCATGTATGTTCAAGGATGTGTAGAAGGGAGGGGATGAATCATCTCTATCTTCTACCATGGGACCTAGGACAACTGCTGGCTTTTCATCTTGGAGGTTTACGGAGTCTATAGGAAGGCATGAGGCTTCAGACTGTAAAAGCTCAGAGAAACATTTTTTGAATTCTCCATGTTTAATTAGCTCAGTGAGGGGCACAGGGATTCTGATCTTTTGAATCTCATGCTCAAAATTAAAAGAAGATGTAGGCTTTGGAATTTCTTTTACTTCAGGAACATGATTATGGACAACGGGAGAGAGGGGTTGTGACTTCCTACCTCTGTGACCATATGCTACTTTACTAGCAGGCTTCTCTTCTCTAATGGACTCCTCAGGAATATCAGGTGTCGTTGTCCTTCTGCTAGACCTCAGGTTGTACCTGCCTTGACCGCCGCCAACCTTTTCTCCCTTGCTCAATTCATTTAGCTGATTGTCCATGAGAGACTCCTCATATGTTGATTGAGTGAGATGAGGAAAAGGAGGAGTATATCCAAATAAATGGATTTCAGGCTCAAGTTCGTATGTTTCCCTGCCTTCTCCCTCAGCCACAAAATTGTTTTGAAAAGGGGTATGAATTTTCTGGTCATCTCTGTCTCTTTGCATCATCGGGGAGGCGATATTGTTTGGCCTCCGAAAACCTCCTTTGTTTTTGACGCTCTGAGGGCCCTTGTATGCTTGCCTCCTCTCTACCTTCATCTTTTCCATCTCTGCAGACAGAGACTTCACCATCTTGGTCACCTCATCTACTTGAAGGTGGGGCACCGATGGGCCGGAAGTCGAGACTTCGGATTTTCCCTTTCTTCTGCCCACGTCGGCCTCGTTCCTCAATCTATCGGCTGCTAATACATTGGATTCCACTTCTATGGCTGCGTCTTGCATTTGAGCTAAGGAAGCGGCTCTTCTTTCTCTCAATAAAAGACAGAAATCGGGGCCAAACGCACTGGCATAGGACATCTTGGCTGAGGCTTCTAATGGATTTATTTCATCAGGAATCTTATTGTACATCTTATTGAATCTTTTGGAGAAGTCAGAGACAGACTCTCCTTCCATCTTCTTCAAAGACCCGAACTCGGTCATATAATACATGAAATCCTTCTTATCTCCCCACTGCCTCAGGAAAGTGTTATCCGGGGCTTCAATTCCAGCAATAGATCCTGGAGCTAATCCTCTAAACCATTTCCTTACCTCACCATCCAGGCTCTGGACAAAAACCCTCATCCAGACATCTTCATTTCCAATGTTCAGATTGTCTGCATAACTGTAGAAAGAAGCCAGGTGTTCCTCCACAGTTATGTCCCCTTCCCCAGTGAACTTGGGCATATATTTCAAGTAATCTCCAGCAGGGAAAAGATTCATGGGCTGAGGTAAGATCAAGGGAGAATACCTAGCAGCAACTATGGCGTCCATTCTATTTAGAGGGGGATTAGCACCGGCCATAGGAATATTAGGTGGAGGAGAATTTGGAGGAGAAGGAGTTCGTGAAGGGGATACCAGGAACAAATCTCAGAGTGGGGTGGGAAACAAGAGGTGATTCAAGGAACAGGCTATCGAACTCCAATCAGCAGGTGCTCCTCCTTGTGCAGGAGTGGGGAAATCTTTTGCGGTCCTGGGTATACGCCAGGGTACAGCTTCAGGGGAGAGGGGAGTGACAAAGTCTTGTCCCCCTGGTCCCAGACCAGGAGAGGAAAACTCAACAGGAACACTCCCAAAATTTAGGAAACGGGAAACTGTAGAGATAGGCCTGTCAAATAACTGAGGAGGAGAAAAAGGAGCTCCAACAGAAGGATGTGGTGGATTACCTGGTTCGGTGATGGACGCTTCTTCTTCAGAGGCCTTTCCCTTTCTGAGCACCGCCTCTGGATCTGTTTCAGGCATAGCTAGAGGCAGCTGTGGATGAGACCACGTATGCCTGCCTCTGAAAGCCACAATTAACAGAGCAGGTTCTCCCCAGCGGAGTCGTCACAATGGAGTCGCCAAGTGCAAATTAGCAATCTTGAAAGGCTCCGATAATCCGATGCACCTTCGGCTTCAGAGGCTCAATGTCGTTCTACCCAGGGAAAATCTTCAATTTCTTCCCCGGCAACGGTGCCAGAAATGTTAGCGTCGGAAGTCACTCATGGATTGCTTGCAGGAGCAGAGCCCGACACCCATCAGTTTAATGTCACGATTTGTTTATAAAGGGTGATCAAATGGAGATAAAGACTCGAGGAGATATCATTCTAACTCAGGGACTAGGTCTGGTATGTAAAGAACCAAGGAGGTCTGGAATCCTAACTTCAGCCAATAGGTTGATTAAAAGATGAGCAGGTGGAAGACTTGGGAAAAAATGAACAAACAACTTTGGGCAACAGGCTTGAAGCGGTTTTTGGGGGAAAAACTCTGAAAGCAGGATCCTCCTGGTTCAGGGCTTCAAGAAACTAAATAGAAGACTCGACTGGATCCTCCAATTCCAAGTCATTCAGCGTTAAAGAAATCACAGGAACTGGCTAGAGGCTCCGTAACCATTACAGTGATCCATTAAAACATCCTCCTATAATAGCTATAGCTCGATTGGATCCTCCAATTCCGAGCTGCTCTAACATAGTGTAAACAAAGACATGAAAGAAACTGGCATTCATAAGGCAAGAAGTCTCAAAAGTTCATACATA
>SNQJ01S0063411.1:41119-52614 GCA_010110895.2 Picea sitchensis
AAGGCAAGAAGTCTCAAAAGTTCATACATAACCAGAGCAACAATGCTTCATTAAAACTTTACAACCGGGAGCTCAGCTCAACCATCGATGCTTACAAAATGTGAGAAAACTCCTCTAAATACTTAGAGAAAAAACATAGAAGCCAATTCGAGACATCGCATTGAAGACACTACGTCTGTATGTTTACTGCGCCCGCAATCTCTGGACAGTCGTGAACTTCAGTCAGACGCAATCGTGCTCCAAAGGACCTGTGAATGAATTGACAATCTTATAGTCATTTCTGGACTTTCCATTTATGGTGGAAACGATGTCCAACCACCATCAACTGCTGCAATAACTGTTTCATTGGGATCGGGAAAGGCCCCGATCGACTTTGTTCCTACAGGACATGGAGGCCTTCTCATTCTGCCATTTGGATCTGCTCGAAGAATTCATGGCGAGACTAGTGGGTAGATGTGGAGGTCGTCGTGATGACTGGAGAACCTGACACGAAATGGCGAATGGACGGTGATCAGGTAGGGGTGACTTGACATGCTCGGTGTGGAGATGGGATGAGGAGAGGCCATATGGCATGACACGGGGATATGACATGGCGGCAAGGGAGAGGTATATGATGAGGCTTCGAGGTTTCGGGGTTTCAGGGATTTGGGAATCGCGGTGCCGAGGTGCACATGTACCCAGAACTCCCGATCCTCCGATTTGTGATGAGCTCCGCTTCCATAAGCTGGCCCCTACCAGCTAGAACGTGAACCAAATGACCACTGCCTCCATGTGACTGTAGTTTAAACCCTCCATCGGAGTTTCGGTGTTTACGATGACACGAGCACGCATCCTCCAAACTCGCGATAGCTTGCCACCTGTATTCCACTTTCTCTTGCAGTCCCACATGCTAATCCGGCGATTGCCAAGATATCGCTTCTTGCGATCTCGCAACTCTGCACGCAAATCTTTGCAGCTCTAACTCACGAACCTTCGAGTTTGCGATATGTTGATGCCACTTGGCGCTGTCTCCCTACAAGGGTTGACCTTCTGACACCTGTCCTCCACTACGGTCCTTAGCTCCGTCGGGAAATCACGCATCGGGAAATCACGATTCCCGTTGTCATGTGCACGGGACTTTCAGTTCCCCGATCCCCGAATCTGCGGGATATCTCGCCACGTGTCTCTACTGACGGACGACTCTGATCCAGTCGGGAAATCGCGTATTCACGACTCATTTATGTAAGAGTTTCCTGCCTCTAGAAACTCCGATCCTCCGATGAACTGAACCCCCGACTCTCCTTCTGATGTCTGACGCGCGTCCTACCAAGGTCAACGGCTAGGATCCCCATCGGTATTTCGAGACTCGAAAGGTCTCGTCTCTCTTACCCTTTGAAACCCCGATACCATAATTGTTACTAACATACTCCACAACCCAGAAATACAATCTGGCCAATTTCAACAATGCCTAAGGAAATAAGAAAACCAATCTAGCTTCTCTTTATGTGCCAAACCATTCTTGGTCAACAGACCTTTTTATCAAGGGAATCCTTTTCTAGATTCCCTCTCACTGCTACTTGAGCATACCAATCCATACCTATATGGATATCATCCACCTCTGGATGTCAATCTGGCCCATTGGTCATCTAGAAGTTCCCCAGTACTTTCTTTACCACATTTGGGGTCAACATTTTATTAACCATTCTACCTTATCCTCATAAGGTAATATGAAATCAATATCATCATCATTTTACTTATGTTTTTATAATCAGATCATCACTAACCATATGATCTAATAAAACACCACGGTTTAGATCAAATACCATACTATAATAAGTCTATATGCATGTTATATGCATGCTCAATCTTTTCCATATGCATTCCATCATATCCTTGTGCACCAAGAATTTTACCCATGCCTACAGTGCAAATGTATTCCATTTGTCTACCTATTGCATTCATATGCATAGAAAATCCTTTAGATTAATATGCACATATTTTCTTTAACATGGCCATGAGCTCATAAGCTTGCTCATATACCCATGTTACTCTACCTCTTTTATGAGGACTATCAATAGTCCAAAGGAATATTTCTTCTTTGCTTGATTAGATTATCTTAGTAACACGTTCCATTCATTATAGGTCAAGTAAACTGACCTTAGTAGTTCTCATCAATCCTCTAAACATGAGGACTTATAGATACAAACTCTAGTCTTTTGTTTAGATAGAAATTATAATTGCCAAGGTTCTAACATCCCACACTTACGGGCAACATTACAACAACTCAACCCACTCATTCTCTGGACTCTCAATCCTCTAACATGATTCTGCCTTTCTCATCCATTCACATTCAGGCCTTATCATTAATTCTTATCAACATATTCTCACTATTGTAGAAGTAGTTATCATTCCAACAAGCAGCAATATGCTTCTTCCACTGCAATCAACATGATAAGATTTTTTGTTGTAAGGAATTTCAGACAAAAATTTTCAATCTGTAGTCCTTCTTCTCAAGGATATAGTGCAGGTAATAATCAAACCTTTAATGTAGAGAAGCTCACTCTAACATGCTCATCTTGGCCTTGTTATACCAATCCTATGACTGATTTTTCTCCCATCCAAGCCGAGTGTTTGAACTCTGCTCTGATACCACTTTGTAATACACCCGACCCCCTAAGTACCTTTTTAAGGGATGGAGTATTAAATTTTTGCTTTCCATTAACCATATTGAGGCCTCTTCTCAAGGGAACCATTGCCTTTTTCTCATCAATATCTTTCCAACAACCATCACCATGCTCAAAACCGAGCTTTGGATCAAAAGTTATGGCCTCTTAGTTTGTAAGCCTTCTTTGGCCAACCACCGCCTCATTTCCACGTGGTTCTAACTTGCTTGTAACATACAACGTGGCATTGATGTGGTCATTGGCATGGCAACTGTCATCTAGCCCATCGGATCCTTGTTCTATCCCATTATAATGAGCATACTCCGATCAAGCATACTCCGACAGATCTAACGGTTCTCATATTTGGATATCAACAACTCTGATTACTTCGGTGTCTCCACCTACTCGATAATTATCCTCTACTCCAACTGTCATTTCCCTTCGTATTTTTTGGGACCCATGGAGATCGACAACTATTATTTACTCTCACCCACTCATCGATTGATGGCTCTTGTTCATTCTCGGTGTCCTCACATCAAAGTACCTTCACTATGGTCTTATGGGCCACTTCGAGCCTTGCACTCCGACTACAACCACTTCAACAGGTCTGATGGTCCTCCTTCTCCTTATCCAATGGTCAGGATTTGCTCTGTGTTTAAATATGCACCATCCAATGTGGTAAAAACGTGTCATACATGTCACCTACCACCTCGACCTTTGGTTCCATCGTGTACCTACAACCTGGCATGACATGTGGCACACATATCCCCACAAAAATCTGCCTCAAAATTCCCAATCACCATGACACGTGGCATGGTCTTCACTTGGCACGTGGCACCACCCTTGTCAAGACACGTGGGTTGACGTGGTGCTCAGATTCCCTCTCTTTAGAGTTCACTCATTCCAATAACTCGAACCACTTTGACGGGCCCACTCTAATGACACCCCCTTTGATAAATCTAACGGTCCTAGAATATCGAAAATCAACAACTCTGACTTCGTCAGTGCCTCTAACTTGCACAACGATTAATGTCCCTTACATCTATCCTTTCATACTTAACCATGTCGAGCCCACGATAGATCAACAATTGTCATTTCATCACTACCTCATCTAATCAACAGTCCAGATCAACCCTCACAGTACTCCCATTGGGGTCCATCCCCTTTCGGGATTGCAATGCACTCTGACCAACTCTCCTTGATGAACAACTGAGATCTATCGACTCATAGATTTTATGGCTAAGATTAAGTTGCATGTCCAAAGGAAATAACAATGACAAGGTCCACGTTTCGTTCTTTCTACAAATTATAGGTTGCCACATGCCCTCCTCTAGACACGATGGAACTCTGTGTCATCATGAATTCACTCTTATTCCTAGCCTCACCTAAGCAGGTTCGCACGTGGCAACGGATTTGACACCCAGGACATGTGGCCCTGCCCAATTATGCCACTTGGTTTGACATGTGGCACTCAATCCACGTCACCTTTTGGCCCCTCAAAGTGATAAATCACCTTGACATGTGGCACAATCACCACTCGACACATGGACCTCCCACATGGACTAACGTGGTGTACATGTCATCACTAGGAATTTGATGTGTCTATCTATGGTTGACACCTCTCCACTGCACACTAGATGGTTGGTGTCATCCTTGTCATCATGACAGCATATTCCCCTCGCAGGCTTACAACCAAAATTGACGGCTAGGATTGGATATTTCCTTTTCTTCGATCTATGGTCTAGATTACCTCTCGGAGTCTTCCCCATCGGAGTGCCTCCACTTCAGGCTTCCAGGGATACTCTGACCATAAGACTCTGACATTATGCACCACAATAGATCCAATGGTATAGATCTCTCTAAATCCTCTCTCTGATAGATTGACGGTCTTGGGTGACCCGGGGTGTATATTCTATAGGAATCATAGCCTACTCTGACGAAGGGTTGGGAGCTATTCATTACTCCAGATCAACAATTGAGATTTAATCTCACCATGTACCAATCGACAGTTCAGATACAACCACCACAAGAAATCAATGGCTAAGAGTCATTCAAACTCAAAACATAGTTCTTCATCAGGGAGACAGTCTTACTAACGGTCGAGATCATCTCGCCACTTCGAATCAATGGCTACGATTCAATCCATTCAGAACACAATATTTCTACAGGTTAATAGTATGATATTGGACTTAACCAATTCATGGATTTTTCTTTGGGCTCTTTCCCCTATCCACAACAATCATAATCATGTCATCTGGCACCCAAATGAGGATCTAAGGTCATGTGACCCTACCAATTTATCAAAGGGGGAAAACATATGGTTTTTGACCTTCTCTAGCCTCTCATACACAACACTACCAAAAATTTCCTTTGGCAATGAAGGAGGGTTATATCACCTCATTTGACTCAGTACTTTACATTCAATTACTTACTTATAATCCTAGCTTCCTTTGACAGGATGCTCATCACAACGATATATATATATATATATCATTGTGCACACATGAACCATAGAATTAATTTCATTCTATTTATCTCAAGACATTACAAAATGCTTGTATTTAGTTGTGTAAGGAATGCACCATTCTTGCCATCCTATAATCACTCAAATGAAGGGATTTTCCAATACAACAAGCATCATTACCATTAATCATGCATACATATTTATAGCACAATTACATGCATATAATCATGCATTTCAATTCAATTACATAGAGTATATGAGATACTTATATGTTACAAGTTATAGCCAGCCAACTAACTGTGGGTGTTCACCTTTCCACCCAACCATAGGCTATGTGTGCTTAGTCACTTCGGTAGCAGGGCACCCCTATGCAAAGTCGCGATACCACTAGGGAATCTCTGTCTCACCATTGGCTTATCAAGTCAAGGAATGGATCAGGGAGGTTACTCTCCTCCACTCCACTGGCAACACCAAAAGTTTCCCTTCCTTCCCACTTGGATCGGGACCTCCATGGGGTTTACAGGATGCCTTCCAAGCCAGATTTCCTATACACCAGAGAGTCCTTTCACATCTTAAGGCCTCTCCTTCCAATGTCAGTTTCTTTCTAGTGAGCATCAAGCCCACAGTCCTCTTTTACCCCAGTCTAGACTTCGGGTTTCTCTTCTCCAGTGGGACCACTCATTATCTTAGGTATACCTCCCAAGTATTACCTTGTGCTCAGATCTACACCCTTGGGATTTCTCTACTTCATACAAGTGTTTTCTTTTTTTGCACGAATTTCCTATTGCACCTCCAGTTCTCCTCTACAGTTTGTTTCTTCTTGAAACCAAAACTCTATCCATCGATCTCTGCACTCTCTTATTTTTCCTTTTTGTGTTATTATCTAGCTAGCACCCTCTCTCTCCATATGTTTTCTTCTGAGGCCAGAAATATTTTTTTTGAGTTCTCTTTTCAAAAAAAACACCCTTCGAGTTCTATATATTTTTCCAACATGCACTCGTGCATGCCCCTCCGCCTCTCCGACCGACTTTTTTCCTTTTTTATCCCCTCGTGCGTCTCTTGCACATTATCACTTGGGAAGGTTCTCGACCCGTCCTTTCATTTTATTTTGTCAGGAGGATTCATGGATTCAACATGGTTCATCTTGGAAAGTGTGATATGGTACTCAGTGGTACCCCTAGATGATAGTTTTTTTTTCCTAGCTAGTCTTTCCCATACTTCAATTCATTAGGGTGGTTGATTGTTCAACTACCAACCCCTCTTCAATTATTATTTTTGCTTTAGTTGCAAGTTAGAGTAATATTGACTATCTCCTCCACTTCACTCATCAAGGTGGCTTGGGATATTTACACATAATCCCCTTTCCTGCCCCCTCACTAATCTCGCTCATGGTATCATGGCCAGTACTTTCAAGGCTTCACCCCACAATCAATTGTTTGCATTTTTAATAAAGCAATAATACAGTTATAATGGTCATATGAAATGGAATGGAAATCATTAGACATGATCAATTACATACTGAGGGATACATGGGTATTACACCAACTGGCAACTTGAATTCCATGTCCACATTAATGCTTTTGGCATTTCTCTCGGTGCTATCCTTGTGCAACCTGGTGAAGGAAATTTGGACCATCCCGTCTATTTTGCCAACATAAATCTTTCACGGGCTGAGTGCAACTACACAACCACTGAAAGAGAAGGTATGGCCATGGTTTATGCTCTACAGAAATTTAGACATTATTTGTTAGGAGGCCATTTAAATTCTTTAATGACCATTCAACTCTGAAATATTTGGTAAATAATCATGTTTTAGAAGGGAAGAGTTTGTATGTGGTTGTTTCTTTTTTAGAAGTTTTCCTTTGAGGTCATTGTCAAGACATGAAAATTAAATGTCGGTCCTAATCATCTATCTCAATTAGAGTCGGGTGAGAGTGGCGGAGTTTTTGATGATCGACTCCCAGATGTAGATCTCTTTAGAATTGAGGCTATCCCTGATTACCTTTTTGACACTGCATTGTTTCTCACTATTGGTATTATGCCTTATGGGTATTCCAGAACTCAGAGGAGGCACATGGTGGTCCATTATGAAGATTATCAATTGATCGCAGGATAGTTATATAAGTTGGGATTGGAAAATATCCTTTCACAATGCATACTTGATCATGAGTAGCCGAAGATCTTGTGGGAATGTCACAGTGGGGTTGCGAGAGGACATGTTGGCGGGAAATCCATTGCACAGAAGATACTTCAAGCTGGATTATGGTGGCCAATTGTCTTCAAAGATGCCAAGGATTACGCGAGGTCATGCGATGTTCTTCAGAGGGTCGATAAGTCATTGCGTAGAGATGAGTTTCCCTTACATCATGTTCAAGCTCTTCAAGAATTTGACAAATGGGTAGTTGATTTCATAGGACCGACTGATCCACCAACCAAACACTCGAAAGCAAGGTATATCATCACTACTACCAAATATCTTACCTATTGTGATGAAGCAAAACCAGTTAGAGATTTATCTATAGATACAACGACCATCTTTATTTTTTAGAACGTCGTCACTCGATTTGGGTGCTATCGGAGTTTGACCAGTGATCAGGGTGCACATTTTATCAGCCAGACTGTAGCCACTCTCACCGGTGAGTTCCTTATTCAACATCTCAAAAGTAGATAGTATCATCTGCAAGCAAATAGTACAGTCAAAGCCTTTAACAAGATTCTGGAGAGAGGGTTAACCAAGGTATGTTTCACAAATAGGGACGACTTTGATGAAAGAGTTCCAACAATATTATGGGATTACAGGACTACTACAAAGAGGTTGCATAAGTATACTTTGTTCCAACTAGTTTATGGTAGAGAAGCATTCGTCCCAACTGAGTTCATCAACTCAATATTATATATTACGGAAGTGACTCATATGAGAGATGACGAATCAGTTGCATAACAGGTCGCGGAGTTGTTAGAATTGGATGAGGCTCAATTTCTGGTAGATTTTCATCAAACCGTAGAGAAAGCTAGACAAAAATCTTGGCATGATAGGAACATTAAGACTAAGACTTTTGTGTGAGGTGATAAAGTCCTATTGTACGATAGTAAGTATAAAATACATCGAGGGAAGTTACAAATGCATTGGCTTGGACCCTGTATTGATCCAAGAGGATCTAAAAGGCCAAAAATTCTAAGTCTTCAAATCTCAGCAAAACTAGCACCAAGTCAAATAGCTCGTCGCAGCCTTTCCAACGATGTGAATGGTACCTCAAATGGAGTATGGATGACAAAGATATGGCCAATCAAATGTTTGGTCAGCTTAGTCAAAGTCAACATGCTAACATCAACATTACATGTAATTTCAGCATGTCGACATGGAAACCCAAGAAGCTGACATGTGGCATGTTGTTTTGGAAAAATTGGGTGGACAAATGGGCCAATGAGGACGTGACATGTGGCACCCACAAGGGGCCACTACATGGCCTCCTTATAGCACGACAGGTGGCGCTTACATCAACATGTTGACTAGGAAAGAGTAGTGAATGGTAGGGCACCACGTGGCCCAATCATAGGGTGCCACATGGCACCCCGTGGATTCCCAATGAGGGCCTGAAACCAAAATTCGAAAAAAATATATATAGCATCGTCCCATTGGACTGGTCGACGCCAGATCTGGTGGTCGGTTAACATTAATTACAGGCTACCCCAGATTTATCGTGCATCGGTCACATCAGTTGGCACCGGATCAAAACTAATATAAGGTTTGGTTATTGTATATATGACCAACAATTCTAATAAGCATTCGAATGGTTGTAACAATATTTTAAAAGGGGGGTATGTGGGTTTGACCCTCATACCTCCCCAAACCAACTACTAATTATTACATCCACTTGCCAACGAACCAAACAACAGGTCTTGGTTTATCCACCCGAGTTATTTTATTTAAAACACAATTTCAGAGCCCGAGAGGGAGGTCTGCAGCCAGCCATCCATACAACACAATTTTTTATGCAAGGGGAGCATTATTGCAAACTGTAGTGGCACACAAAATGAGGCAGAGAGATCAGGAGGGGCCTGGGGGTGACAGTGACAGAATTTGACGGTTTGACAGTCATTTTTGCACGATTTCTTGCCACGAATCAGTTGGTGCAATCAGAATTTTCATACGGGTAGTGGATCTTCAGGGTATTTTCATAATTGAGGTATAGCCATGTATTTATGCCAATTTTTGTTTAGATAATATAAAGGCCCCTCCACTTCTAAGTGGGCCCAGAGACGTACTCCATTGTTGGGACAAACTATGTTATCAAGATTTGTGTCATTGCCTTCTTTCTCATATTTTATTCATATTTATTCCTTCTTTATTTACGTTGCACATAAGCTTTGTTTATGATCTTTAATGCAATTCATGTAATGATCATCAAATAAAAGATCCAAGATCATGTTGGTATTAGAGCAGTGTTCTTTGACTTGAATTGCGAGTTTGAATGCTTATTAGGGAAAAGCTCAAAGAGGGTGAAGGAAAATTTGAGACTTTCAACCCAGATATTGGGCATGCAACTCAAAGAAGGAAAATGGCAGATGAAGAACTTCGTACAAAATATGAGAAGATTTTTCACTAGGCTTTGTACCGAATGAAAGATGTGGTAGAAAAATTATTTGTAGATTATGAAAAGAGAGTGGCAAAGAAGGAAAAGAAGAAGAAATATAAAGCAGAGGATGATGTTGCAGAGGACTAAGGAATTGGATGAGACCCTCCCGATCCTCCATCTCCATATTCAATTTCAAGCTCTTCTTCTTCCTCTCATTCCCATCATTCTAATTTTCATCAGAATGCTTATAAAAAGCCATTATTGAAATTAGATATCAAATTTAATTTGCCCATGTTTATTGGAGAAGCTAATGCAGATAACTTAAACAATTGGATTAGACAGTTCGAAGTTTATTGTCGTGTACAACAGATAGAAGAGGAAGATGTGAGGATTCAGTTGGCTTCTCTTTGTTAAGCCCTAATATTGGCTCATTACCCCTAAATTGGGGCATATTACATTAGTACTGTTATTTTATTTATGTCATATTTATTCCATTAGTTGTAATTATACCTCCTAGTCTCCTATATATACCAAGGAGACATTTTGATTTGGAATCATCTTGTACTTGAACATTTATGTGGGGTAAAAGGAGGTTTCCCCCTCGAAGAGGCTTATTATCTGAAATTATCTATTTTTCAAGGCGTTGAGTACTTGTTCTGAGGTTTTTCTATGATATATTGATATTTGGTTCTTAACATATGGTATCAGAGCTCAAGGTCTTGGGGTTTCGCTGCTACATCTGAGACACCTTGGAATTTTCACTATAAATTTTTTTCTACAATGTTTCAGAAGAAACGGCTTGGAGGATATTTAGTAGACGGATCAAGGTACGTTGGGTTAAAATTTCATCTCTTGAGGCCTTACACTTTCGTAGATACAGCCTGTGAAAGATAGGGTTCTGGAATCATCCTGAACTGAGTCATTGCGGAATTTTCGCTATAAAACTTTTTCTGTAACGTTTCAGAACCTGAACTATGGAATATATTCATAGAAATTAGTAAGGTATCTATGGTAAAAAGTTTTGCTTCTGTTTCACCTTACATTTGTAGATACACCCTGTGGAATATAGGGTATCTGACTAGTCCTATTGACTAGTCTCAGGAAGGTGTTCCAGGTAAAACAATCATAACTTCTTCCTAGAGTATCCAAACTGAGTGAGACTGGTTTCATTGGATAGTGGACAGTCTGTAGTATTTCTAGTACGATTTTCAGAATTTTATATCAATTATTTTGTGTTGGGCATGCTATACAAGTGAGATCTCTTGGAAAGGACAAAAATTAGCAAGTTGTGGGGAAGTTATCGTAAATTCCACTTGGCACATCCAATTTTGATCAAACTTGTGGCATTGTAGATAAGAAATATCAGAGAACTACATAAAATAAAGTTTCATACCTAGAAGGGCCGAAACTTGGGAGATACAACAAAAGAAAGATTGTCTAGCAAAACCACCTCAAAATCAAGGTTCAAAAGTGATACTTGGCCAACATGCCACCCAAAAAGGGAACTTCTACACCAAATAAGTCTCCAGACTATCCTACTTGGACTCTTGATGAAGGTGAAGAAATGCATAGGGACATAAATGATTTACAAAAGAAGATAGTAAAAAAATATGAACTACAAGAGATGGAAGCTAAGTTGGAGGCAAAGATGGATGGTTTAAAAGAGGAAATCATGGAAGTATTGAAAAAATTTGTAACAGAGAAGACACCTGAAAGTGAAAATGCATCCCATGAAATTCATGATGAGGACACAAGGAAGGTGAATCAAGAATGGAGAAACTCCAACTTTGGGTTGAAGACCAACCACGTTCC
>SNQJ01S0063411.1:52624-70483 GCA_010110895.2 Picea sitchensis
AGATCCATTTTAGAGTATCTCATTAAATGGAGGAAACTATCGGTTGAAGATTCCACTTGGGAAGATGAGTCTTTTATACAGAAGCATCCAGAGTTACTCAAGCGTTGCGGACAACACTTGTCTCAAGGGGAGGGGCATGTTAATCCCTAATCTTGGCTCATTACCCCTTAATTGGGGCATATTACATTAGTAATGTTATTTTATTTATGTCCGCTTTATTCCATTAGTTGTAAGTATACCTCCTAGTCTCCTGTATATACCAATGAGACATTTTCATTTGGAATCATCTTGTACTTGAACATTTATGTGGGGTAAAAGGAGGTTGCCCCCTCGAAGAGGCTTATTATCTAAAATTATCTCTTTTTCAAGGCGTTGAGTACTTATTTTGAGGTTTTTCTATGCTATATCGATATTTGGTTCTTAACACTCTTCGGCTCGAATGCACAGCCCCGGTATGGTGGGAGAGAAAACTTCAGAAAGGTAGCGAGCATAATGGTAAACTCCTTTATTCATGGTATAAATTTACTTATGCGTTGAAAAACCAATTATATCCATTGGATCATGTACAAAAATCCATGATGGAATGGAAAAATTTAGGACAGGGTAAAGGTCACAGTGTTCAGAGTTTCACATAAGAGTTTAGGAAAAAGGCACTTGCATTGAATGTTCCTTTAGACTCTCTAGAGACTTTGACAAAATATATTGGTGCACTTCACAGTTATATTTGTCGCACATTGTTGTTGTTTAATCCCATTAATCTAGATGAAGTCTGTGTGCAAGCAACTCATCTTGAAAGCAGGGGAAATAACGTACAAGAAGATCACAAGCATTCAGAAAACCATTTCAAAGGAAATGGAAAGGGAAAGGATAAGAGGACAGTTACAACAAAGAAAGAGGAAGGAAAATGCTCTCGTACTCATTTCCAGAAAGATGGGCATGATGATGAGCATTGTTAGAAACTACATCCAAATTTAAGGCCAAAGAAATTTGGTGGCAAAAGGAAGTAGAAAATTGTTTCTACAGTGCAACAAGAGTTGGGTTCAAATTCAGGTGATGAAGAGAAAATCACAATAGTTGGGTTACAAGGTAAAGTTTCCTCTCATGCTAGTTCAATTTCTACAGCTCCATCTCTTGCAAATGATAAAAGAAGAAGTGAATTATTCCACATAAGAGTAGTGACAAAGAACACAAAAGTGGAAACTCTATTTGATCTGGGCTCACAAGTTAACCTGATATCTGAAGAGATTGTGAAGAAATTGAGACTAACCACAAGACCTCACTAGAAATCTTACCCTCTTGGTTGGGTGTCTAACAATGAAAAATCTTCAGGTTACCAAACAGGGTAGGTTGAGGTTTGCTATTGCTTCTAAGTTGATAAATGAGGTTGATTTGGATGTGGTTCCTTTGGATATATGTGGTATTGTACTAGGGAGTCCTTATCTTTATGACAAACAAATTATCTTCTTCTGAAAAGAGAAAAAATACCATCTCACAAAAGATGGAGTGGAATATATTGATAGAGATCATAGCATGGAAGCTAACTCATCCCTTATTAGTGTAGGTCAAATGAAGAGAGTTATAAATGCTAGCCAAAAACTTGTGCTTACATTTGTAAATGCAAAAGACCTTGATAATTCTAATGCTTTCGATACTTCTGATCATTTTCATAAGAATGAAATGCTTGAGATAAGACATGTCTTCCAGTGGGAAGGTAGACAAAAAAGGGCCTTCGACACTTTGAGAGAAAATATTAGCACCACACCAGTTCCAGCTCTATTTGACCTACAACAACCATTCAAGAATGGGACCAGTACTAGTGCAGATGCCGTGAGAGTAGATATGCTTTTTAGACCTCCTAGTTTTGCATATATTGTTTTGAAGAATGCTTCCTTAGCTCATGTCAGTTATGTTGAACAATATGTTATTGATGAAGTCTTCACAGATGTATGTGAGAGGATAATCCTTGGTTTGCAGGTGAAGACATTTTTTTGCAGGACAAACTACTCTACCATTTGGGTAAACTTTGTATTCCTACCATCGAGAAAGTGCATGTAATTAGGGAAGGTTACACTTCTCTTTTATTTGGGAATTTTGGGGTAGAGAGGATTGTGGTACATGTTCAAAGGTTATGTTTTCCTCGAATGAAAGTAATTTTAACCATGAATGTAAAGGGGTGTGTGTTGTGCATTTGTAATCCCACCAAAATAAAATTGGGTTTGTACACACCACTTCATGTTCCTTCTCATCCTTGGGAGAGTATCTCAATGGATTTTGTAGGGGGGTTTCATATGTCAAAAAAGGGTCATGACTACTTGTATGTAGTAGTGGATAGGTTTAGCAAGATGTGTGTCTTGATGCCATGTAAAAAGACTATCAATGCTCAGAAAATTGCTCATTTTTTCTTTCAACATGTATGGGTCCACTTTGGACTGCCCACATCCATTATCTCAGATCTAGACACTCAATTCCTTGGAGAGTTTTGTACAAGCTTGTGGAGAATGATGTACACCAAGATGAAGAGGAGCATTTATTTCCATCCACAGACCGATGGACAGACAGAGGTAGTTAACAAAATAGTGGTTCATTTTCTCTGAGGTTACTACGACAAACATCCCAAGTTGTGATATGACCAGATACAGTATGTGCAACATGCATATAATCGAGCCTTGCACTCTTCCACCTAGAGTTCACCATTTGAGACATGTTTTGGGTATCTATCTAAGACTCCCTTGAACTTTACATTTGGGAAAGATGTCGACTCAAGTGAACAAAGAGACCAAGACATAGCTCACCAATTCATCCAGAGGATTTAGTAGGTGCACCAGATAGTCCAGGAACAGTTGAAAAAGAGTCAGGCACAATACAAAGCTCGCCTGACAAGAATTGAGTTGATCACCAGTTCCATGTTGGAGATCAATTATGGCTCCACATCAGCAAAGATAGGTTAAATGGTGAAGGAAATAAGATCAATCCCATCATATATGGACCCTTTACCATATTATAAAAGATTGGCACAAATTCTTTCTACCTAAATCTACCACCTTACATGCAGATATACTCAGTTGTAAATGTAGAGAACCTGAAACTTTATGAACCTCCAATGATCATGGAACCAAGGGAGATTTTTTCAGTACCTTCAATGGACTAGTTTGCTCATGAGTACTTGGATGAGCTAAAGGAAGATATCATCATGGAATGAAGGATGAGGACTTCACGCAAGGGTGATGTTGAATATCTTCGAGTGGGCCTTAAGGGCACACATCCAAGCAAAGCACGGTGGATCGAGAAGGATAAAGCGAGGGAGCAATTCCCTCACCTATTTGTTGATTGATGAGGCTTTTGGAGGCCAAAAATATTCTTAGTGGGGAGGAATGATCTAGGAGGATCTAAAAGGCCAAAAATTCAAAGCCCTAAAATTTTAGAAAAACTAACACCAAATCGAAGAGCTCGTTGTAACCTTTCCAACGACATGAAGGGCACTTCAAAAGGATTTTGGATGAAAAAGATATGGCCATTCAAAGTTTTGGTCAACCTATTCAAAGTCAACATGCTGACATCAACATCTCTTCAGGTGACGTCAGTAGCCAACCATACAGTGGTGACGTCAACATGTCAATGTGGCAGCACGAGAGTCTGACATGTGGCATGTTATTTTGGCAAAATTGGATGGCCAAATGGGCCAATGAGGAGGTGATATGTGGCACCCCCAGGGGGCCACCACGTGGCCTCCTTACAGCATGATAGGTGGCACTTAAATTGCCATGTTGATTGGGAAAGAGAAGCGAATGGTAGGGCGCCACATCGCCCAATCACGAGGTTCTGCGTGGCACCCCGTGAATGCCCAATGAGGGCCTGAAACCGAAATTCCAAAAAATATATATAACACTAGCCCACCGAACCGACCGGTGTCGGATCCAGTGGTCGGTTAACATTAATTATGGGCTACCTCGTATTTACCGTGCACCCATCACATCAGTTGACGTGGGATCAAAACTAATATAAGGTTTGGTTATTGTATATATGACCAACGGTTATAATAATCATTCAGATGGTTGTAAAAATAGTTTAAAAGGGGGTCTGTGGGGTTTGACCCTCAGACCTCCCCAAACAAACTACTAATTATTACATCCACTTGCCAACGAACCAAACGACAGGTCTTGGTTTATCCACCCAAGTTATTTTATTTAAAACGCCAATTCAGAGCCCGAGAAGGAGGTCCATGCCTAGTCATCCGTACGGCATGAATTTTTATGCAAGAGGAGCATTATTGAAGACTGTAGTGGCACGCAAAATGAGGTAGAGAGACCAGGAGAGGCTTGGGGGTGACAATGACATAATTTGACGATTTGATAGTCATTTTTGCATGATTTCTCGCCACGAATCCACTGGTGCAGTCATAATTTTGCTTCTAGGCAATAGATCTTCGGGGCCTTTTCAGATTTGAGGTATAGCCATGTATTTATCCCCATTTTTGTTTAGATAATATAAAGGCATCTCCACTTCGAAGAGGGCCCAGAGACATATTCCATTGTTGGGAAGAACTTTGATATCAAGCTTTGTGTCATTTCCTTCTTTCTCATCTTTTCTTCATATTTATACCTTCTTTATTTATGTTTCGCATAAGCTTTATTTATTCTCATTAATGCAATTCATGTGATGGTCATCGAATAAAAGATATTGAATCATGTATAGTTGTGGAAATTTGAGAGTTTGGAGTTTTCAAGCTCGTGCAACTCAATGGTACTCTTCGTCCAGGATGGGTGAATGGCACACACCTGAAGCCCTACATTTATGCTCAATAAGAGAATTTTTGTAACACTCTTGTAACAGGGAGTGAATAACGTAGGTAGGTTTTATTTTGTGTTGTTGTTTCTCGTATTGTCAATAAAGCAGTGGCGTGTTCAACTGTCACTCATCCTAGAGTCTAGATGTCATTGTCAGTTTGGACAACCTGGATCACACCATTGTGGTCAAGGAGGTCTACGTCAAATATTTTATGCATTTAGTAGTTTCCAAGGTCGAAGTTTGTGTCAGATCGTCATCACATTGTTCGTTAAATGCCATTGGTAACTTTTTTTGTCGATGTCCCATCATTTCAAATCCCCATCATTTAAGTCGAAATGGATATTAGTACCCTTATAATTAATCTCCAATGAAATAGTTACTTTCCAAGCATCATGTCCTCTCAGAGTCATGTTGATATTTGTGTCCTTTATTACCCAGGAATGCAACAAGATTTTTTTGTATTCTGGGCCATGTCTATTATTAATGATCAGTTATTCATATGGCTTTCCCCTTAATGACCCTTTAATGCTTCTTCCACATCACCTCCTTGGGATTGTCTATCATTTTGTCATCGCCCATCGTCTAAGTCATTGTGCCTTATCTCGTTATTTGCATATTCATCCCTAGAGCCTACTTTGCATTATGTGAACTCATACCTGCACTCTCACTCCCCTGGCGTGTTCGTATACCAGTGCATGTTTAAAACCATGTGCCACTCTGGAACTACTTGTGGAGTTGTTCCAAAAATTGTTGTTCTTGCATAATTAGTTGATCTGCGATTTGTGGTCATAGGTGACCTACAGAGGAAAGTCGAGCAAATTCGCCTCCTTGACATAGATTTTTTGAATGGTGATCTATTCCCTCAAATGAAATCCAAACTCTATATAAAATATATTCCATTTCCTTTTGGAGAGGTTGGTTTGGAATGGAAAACTCCCTGTGTGTCATTGTGGGAGTCCACAATTATGAAATTGTGAGATTTTCCTGTATTTGGGACTACAGGAGAAGTCAGACGCTATACAAAGTTCCTTATCAGTCGCATCCACAATGGATCCCTCTAGTTAGATAGAGAGTACCTGATTCATGTGGATGATATACACCAAATCACCAGTATCTCAATAGACGGTGATGATTTTACTAAGGGATTCTAAGGGCCAAGGAAGCACGACAAGAATAAGGGATATCCAAGTCTCTACGACATGTTCAACACCATACAAGGTGGTTGAGAAGCCTTGATTGACCCCATTATGCCCGAACCAGTCCACTGTGCATGTTACCTAATCACATACAAATTCATGAGGACCTACATGTGAGGGGAATGCATGTTGGATGCCCTCCCAATTGTGGTTTATGTGCACGAGTAGTCATGAACTGGTGCCAGTACCTAAGGATGAAAATGTTGCAGGCTTGCACAGATGCACATGAGAAGGACGAATATTTTATATATGGCTACCTTTTAGTTTCATTTTATATGTGACAGTGGCAATCACCAGTAGGAAGGGAATTTGTGGTAACTTCAAACATTCAAGTGGTGATGAGGTTTGAGTCGTGGAACACCCGTACTGATACCACAAATTCTTCATTCAACAATGGTGCTTTCTTGTAGTGGTGTAATGACCTTTTCAACACCACTCATCACATGAGAATCCCCCATGACCTACTTAATCGCCATACCAGTGAGCTCTAGTTTGGCATGAGCAAAGACAACACCTTTGTGTGGCCTCTCGGCACAACGGTGAAATAATTTCACACTCCTCCACTGCCTTTCTTCCTTAACGAGAAAGATTTAGACAAGGAGGTTTTCTCATGGCCTCGAGTCCAAAAATACCATAAGCGGTATGGTGTCTCCTATCAGTTGCATTCCATGTCATGTTGAAAGGCCCCAACACCAATAGATATTTTAGGATCTATCATAGCAGCCAAAAAAAGAGAACGCTCACCCTCGGCCTCTGAGGAAGAAGAGGAAGAAGGAGAAAAGGAAAAAATTCTTAAGTTAGTTCCACTCCCATTCCCATCAATCTAAGATGATGCCAAATCTCCAGTAAGCAGTTTTGAGAAGACTTTGTCACTGATTTTCCTCTTAGGAAACCATGCACTGGCTCTCCATCCACATCCACCACTGACACCATTATCATAGATGCCATTCCTATTTCTTCCCTTCCACCTCAAACTCACACCACTACCCCTATCCCATTCTCAGTTCCCATTATCTCTATTATGGATGACCCCCTAGTTAATACAAAGCCCACTTGAATCATTGAGGAGCTCACTAACCAACCGCCTAGCTTGGTCGTGGACACCCCATCCACCACTGCATCATCCCCTGCCCACGCCCATCTTGACACTGCTAAGACGGAGTATATCGAGACCTTTGCTACAACCACATGCACCATAGTCCCCATTTTTTCCCCCTTTCCCCAAATTCCACAGGTTAATGTCCCACTTGCTAACCTGCCTAAAGTTATACCCACTCCAAAGGCTGAGAAATCCGCAGAAGTGTCGGAACAACTAAGTCAAGATCCTCCAAACGAATTTATGGCTACCCGAGAGGACATTGATTCTACTCACAGTACGAGCTCATTTAAGGAACATGTAGTGTACCCAGCCCCCAACTAGATCACATAACTACTAAAATTACCCCATAAAAATTTTAGATACCAAATCTAAATCTGGAAATTGACATATAGCATGCAATACAAGCTCATTCAGTTGTCCTTGCCAATTAAAACATAAATATAACTACTCTAAATGTGCACAATAGTAACTAAGTTCATGTAACATCATTCAACCATAAAATATAGATTTATATGCATCATTTTTCTCATAGCAAGTAGCATTTAACTAAGATAACTAGAGTAAATTGCACGGAAAATATATCAGCAATTAACATGGATAAAAAAAAACACATAATAACACTTATCTTAATGATATATGCAACCCTCTGCAAAGGATGAACGTTCCTCCCAAATGTAGTGTTTTGTTCCATATCTCAATAGCAATACACTCCCAAGCTAAGGCTATGAATCCACAAGTGACAGAGGTCCCTAAGGTTGGATAATGCCCCCCTTTCAACAATTAAACTCTCAACTAATTCCAATTCACCAGCACACTTCCCCTCAACCTGCACAACCCAAGGGATGGAATTCCCCTTCACTGCTCAAAATCCCTCAGGCCTTTCCACTCCCCTCCAGGGCTTCCATCACAGGTTGGACAATAATTTTGCTTGTTGGGACTTCAAGAATTCTACAACTACAAACACAAATTTTCCCAGCAACAAAATGTGTGCTTCTTTGGTGAATTTCAAGTAGCACGTCACTCCCAAGCATGCAGCCTCTTTATTCATGAGATTACAGCTCCAAATAGTAGACAAACATGTCTAAAACAGTTTCCTTCAAGATTCCACCCCCATAACTCCATTACTGGCCAAAAAACTTCATATAAAAACAACTCTCTATGTAAAAAACGTGAATGTGTAAAATTTGGTCTCCCACCCATTTGAATTTTCCTTTGTTTCTCTTGTTTATTTAACTTACCCTCTTCTCCAAGATTATTGTACTTAGCCCCCATGCTCTCAATAACTATGGGAAGTGACTCTCACACCAACCCTCTTACATGAATTCAATGATTGGGCTCTAGAACACTCAACAACTAATGGAAGGTTCGTGGCAAGGATAATTTAGAGAGAAAAATAGGAAATGGGTTTTGGTTTAATAAATATGGGTAAATATATACCCTTGGACCCCTACCCTCTCATGTGGATACTTATCCCCAAAAAATTTGTTTGTGTCCATCTACAACTAGCAATACATTTCATTCATTGTATTTTAATTTACAGCGTTTACATATTGGCTCTCAGCCATACATCACATTTACAATATACATCGCTTGGCTCTTGGTCACATACTACATTTACAATACACATCGCTAGTTTGGGGTTTTGAAAATGGGGATGTTACATTCCCCTCCCCCTACAAACTGCATTGTCCTCAGTGTACATAACCATACAGTTTACAAATTGACATATATACAAAATTACATCAAAATACTTGATAATTCTGAAACTTAATGACTCACACAACAATTCCAATCAACAACTTTTTTCCCTCTCAAACTCTCTTTGGTTGGACATGATTCTCATATTTGTGGCTCCATGAACTTCAGCTGCCAAATTGGAGTCTTTATTCGCTTATGTATAAATGTACATTCAATTTTCTTCATTTTTTTCAAAAATTTGTGGGTATGCTTCCCATATAGTTTCTTCGTGGTCCCATGTAGGATCTTTAGGACCATAACAAGTCCATTGAACCTTTACAAATCCTATGGCTTTGTTCCTAAGAACTTTGACCTTCTGGTCTAGGATGTGCATTGGTTCCACTCGGAAAACTCCTTCATGTTCCACCTGGATCACATTCCAATAAATCACATGATTAGGATCATGTACATATTTTTTTTAATAAAGACACATGGAACACATTATGAATTCTCATGGATACAGGTAATTCTAGCATGTATGCAACTAGTCCTATCTTTTCTAAGACCTCAAAAGGCCCACAATATATCACTTCCAACTTTGGGCAACTTCCCAATTTCAAATTTTAAAATCTACTTGATCTTTACCATCTATTCTTCTATTTCCTTTAACAACTCAGGCCCAATCACGACTCTCTCTATTGGGTTGTCCCAACTTATGGTGTGTTTCACTTTCTGCCATACAATGCTTCAAAAGGGTTCATCTTCAACGATTCTTGATACCCATTCAATTATTCTTGATACCCATTATTGTATGCAAACTCAACTAAATGGATATAATCCTCAACATACATTACATACATACATTCTCAACATATTTTCAATTATTCAATTAATTCATTATGTTTTCCCATCTGACTTTGGGTGATATGTTGTACTGAAATTCAAATTTGTCCCAAATCCCTTAAACAACCCCCTCCAAAAATTATAAGTGAACTTGGGATCTCAATATGACACTATTGCCTTAGGCACACCATGTAGCCTAGCAATTTCTCTCATGTAAATTTCTGCAATATCAATTGCCTTATGAGTCACTTTTACCGGAATGAAATGTGCATCCTTTGTAAGCTTGTCCACCACTACCATGATGGAATCATGCTGCCTTGTTGTCCTAGGCAACTTATTAATAAAATCGATAGTAACAACTTCCCATTTCCATTCAAGAATGGGAAATGGTTGTAGAAATCTCATTGGATGTCTATGCTCATCCTTTACCTTCTGACTTTCCATGCATCTAGCCAAATAATTAGTGACATCTTTCTTCATACCAGGCCAAAATATTGGCCTCTTACAATGGTAATAGTTTTCTGATATCTTGGATGTCCAGCATATGGCACATTATGCATCTCCCTTAGAACTAAATTTCTTATCTCCTGAGAATTAAGAACATAAACTATATTCCAGAATAAGAGGATTCCATTCTCTTCCAGCTTGTAATCCTTGTATTTTTGTTGTATATCATTATGTTGTAATATTTCTTTAACTCACGCATAATGTTGATCTATTGTTACAGCCTCTAGAATTTCATCTTTTAAATTTTTCATGTACATATTAATGGTTGCAGCATGCACTCTATGCACCCTTCTGTTGAGTGCATCAGCCATCTTGTTCTCTTTTCCCTTTATGTTCTTGATATCAAAGTTATATTCACTAATAAATTCCAGCCATCGATTTTGACTAGCATTTAGTGTTGGTTGTTCAAATAGATATTTCAAACCACTATGGTCTATCCTTAATTCAGTTTTTTTTCCCATGAATTAATGCCTCCACATTCTTAACGCATGTACTATAGTTTCTAACTCTAGGTCATCTGTGGCATAATTTATTTCATGTTCCTTCAATTTTTTGTACTCATTAAAAATTACATGTCCAGTTTACATAAGGACTCCACTAAGCCCTTCCTTGCATGCATCTGTGCACACAACGAAATCCTCATCTGGATCTGTAACTTTCAAAATAGGTGCACTTGTTAGCAAATCCTTTAAACACTAGAAATTCTCTTCACACTTGGCACTCCATTCAAACCTTACCCCTTTCTTTTGCAAGGACATTATTGGGTGAGCAATCTCAGAGAATCCTGCAATGAATCTCTTGTAGTAACCAGCTAGACCCATAAATGATCTAACCTCTAAAATATTTGTTGGTGCCGGCCAACTCTTCATTGCTTAAATATTTTATGGATCCATTGATATTTTGTCTTCTGAAACAATGTGACCCAAATAATGGATTTTCTTTTGATAAAAAGTGCATTTACTTAATTTGGCATACAATTGGTGTTCTCTTAACACTTGTAGCACCATCCTCAAATGTCGTTCATGCTCTTCTTCTATCCTGGAATAGATAAGAATATAATTAAAGAATACAATTACAAACTTATCTAGGAAATCTCTAAATACCCCATTCATCAGACACATAAATGTAGTCAGTGCATTTGTCAATCCAAAAGGCACCACTACAAACTCATAGTGTCCATACCTTGTCCTAAAGGTTATTTTGCTAGTATCCTTTTCTTTGATTCTCACTTGATGATAGCCTGACCTCAAGTCAATCTTGGAGAATATCTTTGCTCCTTTTAGTTCATCGAAAATATAATCAATCCTTGGAAAAGGTTATTTTTCTTGACTATAACTTTGTTCAGTTGTCTGAAGTCAATACATAATCTTAGCATTCCATCTTTCTTCTTGACAAAAAGAATTGGGGCACTCCAAGGAGAAACAATTGGGCGTATGTACCCTTTCTTTAATAACTCTTTTAGTTGCATTTGAAACTCTTTTATCTCTTGCTTTCTCATTCTGTAGAGAGTGTTAGATATTGGGGTAGCTCCGTGAATTAAGTCAATTGAGAAATCCATATCCCACTTTGGTGGAAATCCTGGATCATCCTCCATATCTCTAGTTCTCATGTAGGGACTAAATTCTACTTTTATGTATCTCTAATTCTACGAGAATGTGCATGCAGTAATTATTGTTAGAATGAAGCATATGGAAAAATATTTATTAATTAGATTATAGGTCATTCTTAAATTTAAATTATGAAGAATATTAATGCACTACTCACAAGTATGATTCATTAAATGCATTCCTCTCCAAAACATCTCTCCAACGATTGTTCTCATGCCTCAATCTGAGTTCTGAGGGAAAACTTACAACATTCACATGCTGCAATTTCCACTCATTTATTGTTTAAACAATATATTTCATCCCTTTATAAGAAAATATAATCCCATTTTAAAATTATGGGTTAACATATGTCTTATACTCCTCAATACCTTTCCAACGACTATTTGTTTTCTTAAATCCGAGCTCGGAGCTCAAAGTTATGGTCCAGAGAAGTTTTGATTGTTTTACCCAATGTTGGATAGGAATTTTGGTTAAGTTTTGGGATCTGCGCTAGAATAAGTCAAAGAAGAAAAGGAAGTTAGAAGATGGACCAAAGTTCACAATGGGAGCGGACTTTAAAGATTCAAAGCGTGCGATGGGAGGAAGTGTGACGAAGCGACGCACAAAAGGAGGAAAGTAGTTAGGCTTTTGGGACATTTTGTCCACATTGTAACGAGCTTAGCCTTATTTTGATGTATAAATATGTAATGGGTTTTGGGTAGAAGGGGTTAGAGATATAAGAATTTTTTAGTGATTTTGGATTAATTTAAGTCAAGCGATGAAAGAATTTTTTAGGGATGATTGAGGAGTGAGGCTTGCACTGCGACAGAACGGATAGGCAAGTTCGGGTAATGTTACTATTGCATCTTTATAGCGTCATGCACAACTGTAAGAAGATTATCAATGACTAATATAAGAATCTAGTCATTGTGGACATAGCCCAAGTTGGGTGAAACACGTTAAACCTATGTGTTGTGATGTGTTATGTTTGCATGTTATGATGTTTATTGTTACGGTAAAATGATGATAAATGCTTAAGTATGTTGAACATGTTATTTATATATGATGTTATAATGTCGCACACTGAAGTAATCGGTAAATGAATGAATTTTAAGTGGGAAAATGTCACGCATAGGATATATTAAGTGTTAAGTAACTGTTAACTAATGGAAACTGCACACAAGAGTAGATGGTTACTAAGAACATGTTGAATGCCTCACTTCCCCTCATCACTACAGAACCTTGGTTCCTGCAGCCCCTCTAGATGCCTCGGGTGAGACGTCACTTGATCTGTAGGTGATGTCGATAGGACTGATGTCTAATGGTTTTGTTGGTATATTAATGATTAACCCTGGGTCTTCCCACTTCGCACCAACAAATGGTTTTGTTGCCATGAGCGAGAACTGTAATTGAGGGGAATGTTTTGGAGGTCAAATAAGGAGAAGATCATTGAATGGCTAGAGAGGAAGCAGTGAGAATTTTCCAAAGAACAGAATAGGAACCCACAACTCGGCGATGAAGAATGCTTGCAAAGGTATATTTTCACAGATCTTCATGAAATCTTCTTTGGTGAATTTCTGATAATTTTGACTGAATGGTTAAAAAGGATAGTGGAGAATGCTAGGAGATATAGAGTTGAAGCTCCAAGAAACTAGACCCCTGAATTGATCAGATAGTTGAATACAGTAAGTAATAAATTTTCTCACACAGTTGATTTATGGTTGAATAGTATATTGGGGGGTTACATTACATAGTTTTCTATCGATTGTACCCAGTATTATAGTGTCGTAGAGAGGGACTTTTTCAAGGGTCTGCTAGAAGATATCTAAACTCACTATATACCTAGATAAAGATGTTGTTGTGTGACAAGAATGACATGAAGATGGAATCTGACTACTAGGTTCGCTCGTGCACATAAAGGGACTGGGGGATGACCAGATGATGGTCTGAGAGAGATGAAAAGGATGAATAAAGAACAGATGGACTGAGGATGTTGAGAGAGGAAGACATTGACTCGGATGGAGAGATTGGAGTATTGTGTTGTGGGAAAAGTTTTAGATATAGTAAGAGGGAGATTGTGGTTGAGAGAGAAGAGAAGCACGAAGTATATGAGAAAAGAGACCCCTGTGTAGTACTTCAAATCACACCGTATGGAGAAATGAAAGAGAAAGAAAAGGATCCTTAGTAAACTCTAGTAGAAGAAGGAATTCCATCTCAGATCGGAATTTGTGTCGAACCCACGACCCCGTGTGCGTCACCCAAATATGAAGTAGAAACTGGAACGTTGTCGAGATCAATTGTAGTTAGTGGATGAATTCAGAACAATAGTCAGAATAGTGGAAGTAGTGCAACGAACCAGATTCAATCAACATCATCGAAGGTAAGTACTACACTAAATACAATGGCAGGAATAGATCATACACTAAGGATGCATGAATTTCAGGGAGCGGGGTCGGAAGACCCGGAGCAACGCTTGTTTTTATGCGACACGATATGGACTGTGAAGAATGTCCTGGACGAGGCAACAAAGATTGCGTAGTTAGCCACAACATTCAAAGGTCGCACACTGTTATGATATATGAAGTATCACACCACTACACCGGCAGGACAGTTAAGAACTTTGGCAGAGATTCGACAAGCATTGTTGAAGGAATTTTAGAATCTGAAATCTGAATCTTAGTATATCATAGAGTTGAAAGAGATTAAGCAAGTACAGAATGAGACATTTTGGGATTACAACAAGATATTTAATGTTGTGATGGGTAGATTAACATTTCATATTCCTAACGAGCAACATCGAGAATGGTTTATTGCAAGTTTTTTGTTGCACATTTGTTGTCCATTGACATAGCAGAACGTCGTGTCTCAGCCTAAAGCATTAGAAATCACGATGATGTTGGAAGCATCTCCTGTAGGAGATGGTGTAGGTATGGCACAGGTAAAGTCACAGTTGGTTGCAATGATAATTTAGTTGTCATAAATAACGAAGCAAAAGGAAAAGCATGAACAAGTTTGGTGTATTACATGTAAGACAGAAGACCATCATAAAGAAGAACGTCCAGCAATTGCACAGTATATGAATACAGAAGCACCGAACCCATTTGGAGGAGGAGTAGGATATTGTGAGATATGCAAGACATGGGGACATCATCTGACTGCTTTTCCATTATTGTAGAAGTACCAAAGTACACGCAGGAATTTGTTCTGTAATTTTTGAAAGTCTATAGAACATGATGAAAAATATTGCCGCGCATTCGACTTAATGAGAGAGCGCACTTCAGATGCGTACAGAATCCAAGAAGAAAATGCAGTAGTAGAAGGATGGGTTCCACAGTACAATACTTTGGGAGGATTTAACTAAGGTGGACGACGAGGATTCGGTAGAGGTCGAGGACAAGGTTGATTTGGTAGAGGAGGCAAAGGACTGATCATTTGTTATAATTGCAGTCAACCAGGACATTTAGCGAGAGACTGCTCAAATCCTTGCATGACATGCACGTATTGCAGAGCATTGGACCATGTGACAGAAGACTATCCTCAACTAATAGAAAAGTGGTAGGTAAGAGGGAATCAAAATCAAAACCAAAATCAGAACTAGAACCTGCAAATGATAACAGTCGAGGAGTGTGATGATCAACCCAGAGTAGCAGACATTACACGCAGAGGAATGAGGAATAGAACAGATGCGATGGAAAAGGGAAAGGGAGTTGAACAATAGATCAGGAAAGCAATTGAGCCTACTCCAGCATTTAAAACATAGAAAGAGAAAAAGACATATCAGCAAGCTAGGAAGGAAATACTAGGACCATATTTGATAGCATCCACATCAAGGACATCACCAGTATATGATATGTCGTCAGTTTATGATCGCACCATTCTAGAAAGGTCAGTCGAAAAAGCAAGTACTTTGAAATATTTTCTAAAGAGTTGTTGAGAATTGATGAAGGACAAAACAACATTGAATGCATTGCGCAGAATGATCGATCAGTGCACCCAAGACATAGAGGTACCTACGATGTAGAGAGCATTGAACCAATTATTGCCCAGGAAGAGGACAAACATAGAATTCAAATTAAGTGCGCATATAGGAGAATGTGATATGGATAATGTAATCCTTGACTTGGGATCGAATGTCAATGTTCTTCCAAGACAGACGTGGGAAATGATGGGGAAAACGAAGTTAGTTTGGTCAACTATTCAGTTGATATTGGAAAACCAACATAAGATAACGGTGATTGGGAGACTGGTAGGAGTACATGTTAAAATAGATGGAGTGTGCAGCATAGCCAACTTTGAGGTCAATGAGATCGTGGATAATAGTCATTCATATCCATCATTGCTTGGACTGGATTCATACTTTGACAATCAAACGATTATTAACTTGAAGAAAATAGAAATGATTTTTGAAGGAGGAGGCTTAAAGGTCACTACACCATTAGACCCCACAGAAGCAAGAAGGTATGTGGAACCCGTGAGAAAAGAAATTGATAACTTGTATAATATGACTGTGCACTTGGATGACTACGTCAATCCTACTGCAGATGGTGCACTTAGTTGGAGAAGCATTAGCTCTTGTGCATCAGACTCAGAGGAAGGACTTGAACATTGGCAGCACAGGTTTCACGAAGTATTGACCAGAATATTTGCTCACATTACTCGCTCTTTGCACTGGATCGGGACAGAGGTATGTGATACACCAAGGTTTGATGGATTAACTGAGGTAAGTTCTTTTTTCAAATAATTTGAGTTGCAGATACCCGAATAACAAAGATTGTAGGCATTAGATGTTACATTGAGAGCAACCCCGGGGAGATGGTGGGCTACACACAAGGAAGGAATAGAGGATTGGTATCACTATAAAAGGATGATGCATATTAGATTTGGAACAGAATAATTTACACACAAGTATACAGGAATGAGCAGTCTGACAGATCATATTGCATAGTATAGCATATCAGTGAGAGATCTAAGTGGTGGAAAACTAACTGTCGATATACCAGCAAGGAAAATAGTCATGCACCAGCTAGAAGAGCAATGGGAAGATCTAGAAGCTTTGAGAGCATGCATAAGGAAAGCAGAATAGAGAAAATATAATAGCGGACTCAAGAAGTCAAGAAGCACCATAGGAAAATTCATAAATATGGGAATATGTAATGGGAAAGGATTTCCTAATTGTTGAAAGGATAGGTTTCCTAGTTGTTGGGTCAATAAGTTAATTATGAGATATTATGTTATTGTCGAGACATGAAAACTGCTATTAATAGATTCCTTGCCATTATTCTTTTGTCATCAAGCTATCGCCATTACTGTCATTGAGTATGTTGTGATAAGATACTATAATGAATTATGGGGAATTAATTGTGCTTGCACAGAAGTCTAAGAGTCCATCCTGGATATCTGATTGTTGATTATGCTATATAAGTCATGATATGGATGACACTCTTTTTGTATGTCTAGTTGTGATATGATAATAACATGATGGATTATTCGGGCACAAAAAATTATCATTATGGGTATGAATCTTTGACCTTTGTGATGTGCAATCTTCTCTGATCTATGTAATTGGTAGTTGTGATATTGTCTACAAGTTCTTGTGATTTATGCACTCATCTTTATGATGCACAACATGGATTATTGAATGCACATACAGGTTTAGACTTCTAATGATATAATTTTTCCGCAATTGAGTATGAAGTTGTATTGTATTGCATTATATTTGATGGTGTGTCCTTGCTAACTCACTTTATCACACATAAGTCTTGGTTGCAATTCAGGTGAGACCTCCTTCCCTTGCAGAAGGTTGAATATGTCAACGCTACTAGACTACAACGGTATATTTGTTGGTAACCTATGAGAAACCTGGTCTCTAATTTTGCACTAACAAGCTTCTCCCATGTTTACTCTACTATCAAAATATGTAGATTGTTGGTGGACTCTCAACTGTCTGTTGGATTACTGAGAAGGGGGGTGAATCAGTAATAGTGCAATTATAATCCTTTTTATCCAAATTGATCCAAGTGTTATATAAAAGTAGTATTATTATCCAATAATGAGCAATAAGAAAATAAAAATCACGCACATACATAGTACACTAGTGTTCTACGTGGAAACCCAAATCGGGAGAAAACCACAGAATGTTTTTTCTTATATGTATTGAAGAATTACA
>SNQJ01S0063412.1:0-28483 GCA_010110895.2 Picea sitchensis
TATGTTTGACTTCAAACTCGTATTTTTTGTTTGGAAAGATGGAGATCTTAAAAAATGAGGTCGATGTGGCCAACGCATCGGTGATTTTATTTTTCTCCCGCGAGATAGTAGATATGTCATACTCTAAAAATTCCTCGAGGAGGTCTATTGCCATGTTTGTGTATGCTATCAACCTGGGGTGCTTTGTCTGGTATATGTCTTTAACTTGGTTTATGACCAGGGATGATTTTAAGGATGGAAATTTATTTTAAAATGTAGAAACCTTGGCGAATCTTACTAATCCTTCATATGCCAACTATAAACGATTAGCGATATTTTTGTAAAAATATTCAAATTTCTAAGGATTTTATATAGATTTTATAAAATTTTGGCTATTTTTAAGGTAAAATAATTTTTTCATATAGAATTTGGGCGAATCATTTTTAAAATAGCGAATCTTGGTTTTGGAAAAAACATGGAAAATTATCCCATGAGCGAAATTTAGCCCCTAAAATCATCCCTATTTATGAAAATTTTTTAGTCTCTGCGCATTGTTATCCTCTTTGCGCCTAATTCTTTCAAGACCTTTAGGCCCAGAATCAATGCCTCATACCCAACCATGTTGTCTGTGCATTCAAACGCGATCTTGTATGAGCGCAGATTAGTGGCCACTTCAGGGGGGATTACCCATGCGTTGACACCTACTCCTTCCTTGCTAATAGTGCCATCGAAACTCATGTTCCATACCTCATCTTTCATATGGTCTTTTGGGTTGGCACACTCTAGTACTTTCCACGCAGTTTCATCATCGATCGTCGCGGTGATTGTTGGCTCTTCCTCTTCAAAACTCAAGTCATTGTAGAAAATAGAAGAACCAACCTCAGTGTTAATGGAGTATATGGAGTGTTTATTTGGATGCCTCTTG
Organism: Picea sitchensis; assembly: GCA_010110895.2. NCBI lineage: Eukaryota > Viridiplantae > Streptophyta > Pinopsida > Pinales > Pinaceae > Picea > Picea sitchensis. The sequence goes on from SNQJ01S0063412.1 coordinate 905, forward strand.
CTGCTCACCATGTATTTCAGTAGCACTTCTCTATACAACCGTCTGTCCTGGCCAAAAATAGTAATGGTGGCATATGACATGTCCATTTGCAAGGTGCCCTTTAATTTTACAACCCACAATCTGAACAGCAGCATGCCAAACTTAGGGGTTATGTTCACCACGACCACATCCATAACCATGTTCTTCGAAAGGATTTGGGCCAATGACATGACCAAGTCCTTGATAAGACCCAAGCACTTGACTTTCCTCGAATCAAAAGAGAAAAGATCCTTGTAGGGCCTGGTGATATCCAAACCCAATTCATCCATGATCACCTTGGGCATAAGGTTGTGCGACGCACCAAAATCTAGCATGGAGTTATGTAGGTTCATGTCATGAACCTTTAGACTGACATAGAATGGAGGTACATCCTCGGTATCACTCATCTCCTCAATGCGCGGACCAAAATGAATAGTAGGGTGATCGTCTTGTACATTCAAAGTATCGGGGGTCCCTCCCATTTTCAACATTTTAATAATCTACTCCCTATACTCACCCTTTCTTATGATTTTGTTGAACGGGACAGAGATTTTGATTTCAGCCATTTCATGCTCAAAATTAAAAGGAGGACAGACTTTCTCTACCTCTTTTCCACTCGCTTCTCGGCTTGCATCCAGATTTTTCTTCGAGGCCTCTTCCTTCGAATTTGCCTTCTCTGTGGCATCCTTGGTCGCATTTTCTAACCTTGGTCATATTGTGGAAGGGGTGTCCACTAGAGGTTTCCTCACGAGATTTGTTTTTTGAGGCTCGGTAGACGCTTCCTTGCTCCTGAGGTTGTATATTTTCTAAAAATGCATGATGGTGTTCTGGTAACCTTTTCTGAACTCTTTCGTCTCCCATGAAATCACGTCATTAGTTTCCCCAATCCATGCATCGTCCATCTCAAGAATAAAATCGTCATTTATACTCATGTACCGATCATGTTCAATCTTTTTCAAAAATACGCATGGGTTCTTGTCATCGTAGCAATGCATTTGTTCTTCAAACATCTGGTCGAAGTCTTCATATGCGTAGTTGTTTTGGAAAGGAGGCCTTGTCTGTTGGTCGCCTTGATCTCTCTACTCCCTCTGTCTGATCTGAGGAGCTTGACCCCTCCTGAGGTTCATATTTATGGGTTGGGGGTCCTATTGTTCCCGAGCAGTGATTCTATTTCCTACAGACATCTTCTACATTAGCTTCTCCATGGTTCTCATCATTAAGTCAAATTTTTCATCTACGAATCTCGATGTTGATGGTTGTGCGTCTCCTTGGGGCCTCTTCTCATCTTTGTTGAATCTTGTTTTGATCTTCCTCGACGCCATCATATTCACCTTGACCTCGATTTCATTTCTCATTATCGCATCTAGGCTTACTGATCTTCTCTCTCTCAACAACAAGGTGAAATCATTGTCGAAAGAGTCAGCGTATCGCAATTGTGCAGCCACGGGAGGTGGCTGGACTTCTCCAAGAATCAATTTATAAACTTTCATGAAATGGGCTGAGAATTCCTGCACCATCTATTCCAGCGCCTTCTTCATGTTATTGTACTACGTTAACAGATAAAAGGGTTTCTTTTTGTCTCCCCATCTGTTGATGAAATATGTTTTGAACATGGCGAAGTCTCAAATACTTGTTGGTTGTAGGGATTTGAATCATTTCCTCACGTCCCTCACAAAACTATGCGCAAACAACCTCATTTTCACATCTGCATAGTATACCTCTTCCAGGTTGAAAAAATCATTGAACCAATACAGATGTTTCTGGGATGAAACATTCCCTTCAGAATCGTAGAGCTTGATTCTTTGGCTGTAATTTTGGGGCAAATCGTGAAGTTGGGCGGGCAGAATGAGGGGGGGAAATCTGGCAGCCATGGGTCTAGGAGGGCTTGGGATTTGAAGGATATTATTAGACACTAGGGCTTGGAATCTCTTCTGGTCGAAAACTATCTCATCCAAGCTAGTTTCCAACTTAGACCTAAACAGGGTTTGCTCGAATAACTTGTCAAACTCTAGGTCGTAAATGGTTTGTGCATCGTCTTTAGGTAAGGAAAGGATTTTGTCCAGGAAATAGAATGGGGTCAGTGCTTTCTCTCTAGTATTGTGGAGAATATTCTTGGGGTTGTACACGGGCTCCATAGGGTTTGTTTCAGGATTTTCTCTAGTATAGATCATCTTCAGAGCCAGAGTTCCTGAACTGTGCTACTTGATGTTACTGGTCTTTTTTATTGGAGTCGCTAGGGTAAAGGTTTCACCCGATACGGATGTTTTTCCCTCTATTACCCTTAGGGGTCAAATTGCAATGTTATTCATTCTCCCAGGGAAAATCTATTCAATTCCATCCCCAGCAATGGCGCAAAAATGTTAGCACTCTGTAAATCTGTTCGGTTGATAAACAGACGACGAAGGTAACTTTTTAAACCAACTTTGAGGCCCGAAACTAGCCTTTCGGAATTGGAGAGGGATCTCTCGGGAGACTTTGTCTCTGCATGGGATATGGATTTAAAGTAGTGGCTAGATTTAACACCTTTGATCTAATGGGTTTTGGTTATATTGGCGCAAGAAAATAAGACTTTGGGCTATGGAGTCGATTCGGGGAAACAACAGAAACAAATGACTCGGTGAATGAACTTTGAGAGGATAAAGGCTAAGTGAGCAACAATGTTCAGTGAAAAAGAGTAATGTGTGGAGGAAAGACATTATAGGAAGTAACTCAGAGCACCTCTACAGGTGAATTCGGAGTTAGCTTTTAGAGGAAAATGTTTTGTCTAATTGGCACAAACAAGGGGCGTTGTGTAGCAAATCCACAGGTTCGAAAATTCGTTTCGAAATAGACAGAAAACGATATGGAAAAAATAAAAGAGGAAGCACATACACAAGACAGGGAAAACAATACATCCAACTAGTACAATTAGAATCTTTTCATCAAAGGTATAGGACTTTTGCATTAAGTTTCGGTCGAACTCAAATTACATACAACAGTTATCGTCTATACCAATTTTTCCAACCAACCTGGCTTACATCGAAAAGATCAAATATATAAACAAGGGTGTCGCTTGGGCTACCATACTCTTCTGACTGTTATCCAAACAAACTAAGGAACCGATTGTTTTGCGTTACAAAAAATCTTCGCGTGACTTTTTCCAAAAATAGACAAAAGGTATTTCTAGCTGCATCATGATCGTTGTAATCCACCATGGGGATTCAATTGTCGATCAGGTATCTGGGTGGACAGGTGTCTTTCAGAGTTTCATTGTCTACTGTAATGGCTTTGGTTTTCTTTTGCTCCCTCATTTGTTGGGGGAAGTGTGCATGACAAGTGGTTGTGGATAGTCACAACCGTTCTCAAAATGGCACAATTTCTTGGGTGATGTCTCCTGCAAAATTTTCAATATGTGCCTCATGTTTACGAATACAGGAACAAACTTGACTAATATTGTTTCTTCTGCTTGCTGGCGAGAGTTGTGCGGGCTATCTCTTCAACTGCTTCACCTTCTCTGGAGTGTTTTCGATACCTTTCTTCTGGAAGCCGTTGTGCTTCACCCAGTTGTACAATAGTATCCTACACCTTGTGGAGCTGTCTTTTGATCCACGTTATGTTCCCTTCATGACCTCATGCTGATGATGCTTCCATAATATTTGTCACCAACTGTTGTATCAGCTCCCTGTTTTCTTGGTATAGTTCGGCAATGGATAGATTCGCTTGTCTCAATTGTTGAGATGTCTCTTGATCATTTGAACCCATGGCATCCATCCTCCTCATTCTACTCCCACTTTCTCAGCTAGTGTCTTCCAAAGGCTCCAGGAGGACGACTTGCACGAGTAAGTTTTCAGTGATCGATCATGTGTGCGACACATCTGAGATTCGAATTTCCTCGGCTTCCTTTTTCTTCCTTGGTCTGCCCCTTCTCCGAGTTATATGATATTGGGGAAATGGGGCTTATGTTGTCCTTCCTTCCTGCACGGTTCCTTCCACTCCAAGTTTTTTGCGGTGTGATCTCGTCGTCCCTGCAGGTGAAGGGAAAAACCCTTCTTTATCTTTGGGGATGCCCGTTGTGAGTGAGAAAGAATCCCAATCACTCTGAGGCTCAGGTCTAGCGATCCTGCCACTACATGTACCCTTCTTCATGTTCTGAGAGGTCACCACAGTGCGATCAGTATGTTTCTTGCGCCCAGTATATCAAGCAGATTCCCAAAATGAAGAATTCAATCGATCTGGGACTATGAGAAAACTTGCAGACATAGCGTGAATCTGATTTCGTGAACCAAATGGGTGTAGAAAATCTGGGATTTATAACATATCGGAAAGAAGGAAGAAACATGACAAAGAACAATGAATTCATGGCGACTGTATGTTGTGAATCGAACCACATATATTCCATAACAACTCCCTACATGCAATGTACATGCGATAAGGTTTGCAAGGAATACGTGATGCGAATGCCATGATTTTTCATTCCTTTTTCCCTCATGATGAATTGATAATAGCCACAACACTTGCCGAAATGACTTCCATTAACTACTTGACTCGACCTGAGGCATGTAAAGACTAACTTTTGACAGGACCCGACTCTTTGGGAATGACATGCCCATACTATTTACGTATGCTTCAACTCTGAAACCCCTTCCCGTTTCCAAGGGCCAACCGACCACTTATTGATTTAGACTCTTTCATTTTTACGTACCTGAATTCACATGTTTGGACTCATGGGTCACAACGCGACTAAAAACTGACTCTAAATGGAAAAGAAAAATGGAGGTGCTAACAGACTTCATAAACGATGAAAAGGTCAAAATCCAAAGGTTTCTAAGTGGGTTACCCTCTTTCTATAGTGAAAAAATTCAATATGATAACCCCAAAAATTTGGAGGAATCAATAAGGAGAGAAAATAATCTTTATGAGCAGAGAAAGGGAAGGCCAACTTTCCAAAAATATTGGAATGATAAGATGAAGGGTAAAAAGGATCAAAGGAAGAATGGTTTTAAGACATACTTTTTCAAGAGTAGTACCCAAGTAAATCAACAAGGTCAGTCAGCCCAAATGAGCACAAGACTATAGATTCTTTTAGGAAAAGGCCAAGGTAGCAGCTTGTTTAATGTTGGGGTGTGAGGGAAATCACTTATATAGGGACTCCCCTCACAAAGGAGAAAGAATGAGGAGTGTCCAAAACATTCAAGAGGATGAAAAAAATGGAAGGCATGAGTAGAAACATGCCAAGGATTTATGCATCCTTGGACAACAAGAAAGCAGAGTATCAATCCCCCATGATTGAAGTGGAGGGTAACATTGATAACCATCCCATAGCAATTTTAATTGATTTTGTAGCTAACCATAGTTGCATAAACTCTAACATTGTTGAAATATTTCACTTGCAAGTAGTAAGAATAATAAATATTGGTTAGTTCAGTTAGCCACAGGGGCTAAGAGTAAAATCAATGAGTTGATTAAATATTGTTTGATAGACATGAATGGACTCAATACAAAGGTATATGTAAACATCATACCATTGGGTTCATAGGATTGTCTAATTGGCATGGATTTGTTGGAAAACAACTATGTTGTCCTATACTGTTACAACAAGACAATCACATATCTTGATGAATAAGGAAAAAAAGGAAATATTCAAGGCATTCCAAGAGTTGTAGTTGTTAGAGAGATTTCAGTTATGCAATTGAAAAAGAGTTTCAAGAAAGGATGTCATATTTTTGTAGCCCGTATGGAAGAGGTAGCCAAGGATAAAGTGGAAATCATTGAAGACCATCTAGTCTCAAGGGATTTTGAATATGTTTTTAAAGAAATCCTAGGACTACCACCAAAGAGAGACATTGATTTCTCTATTGATTTGGTGCCAGGAGTTGTCCTAGTGTCCAAGACACCTTACATAATTGGCACACAAAATTTGGAGGAGTTGCAATTGAAGCTTGAAGAATTGTTAAAGAAGGGGTATGTATTCCCAAGTGTGCCACCTTGGGGATCCCTAGTTATTTTTGTAAAGAATAAATATGGAACCTTAAGTTTGTGTATTGATTTCAGATAGTTGAATAAGCTCACCATAAAGAAAATATTGTTTTCCAAGGATTGGTGATTTGTTTGATTGACTGAAAGGTGGAAGAATATTTTCCAATATTGACTTGATATTAGGTTATAATAGGTGAGGATAAAGGAAGAAGACAGTATCAAGACAACATTCAGGACAAGATATGGGAATTTTGAATTCACGGTAGGACCATTTGGACTATCAAATGGCCCAACTATTTTGATGTGCCTAATGAATTGAGTGTTCATAGTGTACTTGGACAAGTCTGTGATTGTTTTCCTAGATGATATTATCATCTACTCTAAGTCAAAAGAGGAACATGAAAAAAATTTGAGAAAGGTGTTGCAAGTTTTAAGAGAGCATAAATGGTATGCTAAGATAATTAAGTGTATCTTTTATCAGAATAAGATTCACTATTTGGGCCATATTATTTTAGTATAAGGAATAGAAGTGGATCTTGAAAATATAGAGGCCATTATATGATGGACATCACCATGGAATGTCACAGAGGTCATATCATTCATGGGTCTTGTCGGTTATTACTGAAGATTCATAAAATGGTTTTCAAGGATTGCAAACCCAATCATTTTTTTGCAAAATAAGGGAGTGAAATTTGAATGGAATCCCAAGTGTGAAGAGAGCTTTGAGAAACTAAAAGGCATTATAACAAGTGTGTCAATATTGAATATTGCAGATCTGGATGAATATTGTTTTTTGTTCATTGATGCATGCAAGGAAGGGATCGATGGAGTTGTCAGTCAAAAGAATCATGTGGTATGCTTTGAGTCCAAAAAATTAAAGGAGCATGTGAGGAATTATGTTGCCCATTACTTGGAATTAGAAGCAATTATACATGCACTAAAAATGTGGAGACATTAGCTCATGGGGAGGAAATTTAAGTTGAGGATAGACCATTGTGATCTAAAACATTTGTTTGGGTAGTCAACATTAAATTCCATAAAAACTATATTAATGGAATTTCTGAGTGAATGTGACTTTGAAATCAAGCATATAAAGGGAAATAAAAATCAAGTGGTTGATACACTTAGCAGGAGATATCATGGAGTGAATGTTGCAGTCATCGATATGTACAGGACTAATATGAAATATAAAATTATTGAAGCTGCAAATTCAGATTAGCAATATCTAAAAATAAAAGAAACATTACAGCAAGTCAATTTTCATCAAAAACTTAATTTTTATGAGCTGGAAGAAGATGGAATTCTCATATACAAAGGAAATGTATATGTGTCGAATTCCAATGAGTTAAAAAATGTAGTGCTAAACAAAATGCATAATGTGCCATATGTTGGACTCCCGGGATATCAGAAGACAATTCTAGTTGTAAAAAGCCAATACGTTTGTCCTGGAATGAAGAAAGAAGTGGCTAATTATATAGCTAGATGTCTAGAGTGTCAGAAGGTGAAGATAGAACATAGACATCTAGTGGGGTTATTTCATCCATTTCCCATTCCAGAATGGAAGTGAGAGGTAGTCACATTTTATTTTATTACAAAGTTTCCTAGACCAATGAAGAAACATGATTCCATCATGGTGGTGGTCGATAAATTAACTAAGGTAGCACATTTTATCCCAGTGAAGACTACAAACAAGGAAGTAAATATTGCAGATATCTGCATGAAATAATTATCTAGGCCACATGGGGTGCCCAATGAAACGGTTCCATATAGAGATCCAAAGTTTAAATCCAATTTTTGGAAAGGTTTGTTCAAAGGCTTTGGGACAAATCTAAATCTTAGTGCAACGTGTCACCCAAAGTCAGCTGGGAAAATAGAGAAGACTAACAAAATAATTGAGGACATGCTTAGAATGTATTTGATGGATAATCCATCAAAGTGGGAAGATTATATTCATTTCATTGAATTTGATTACAATAATGGGTACCATGTCTCATTGAAAATGTTTCTATTTGAAGCATTTTATGGCAAAAAATGTAACACACTAGTAAGTTGGGATAATCTATTATCTAGCAGATAGAGTAGTTGTTGGGCCAAATTTGTTGAAATCAATTTAATAGCATATGGAAAAGATCAAGAAGAATTTAAAGGCAACCCGGGATAATAATAAAATTTATGCAAACAAGAATAGAGTGTTTAGAGATTTTAAAGTGGGAGAACATGTGTTTTTAAAAGTGAAGGTGAAAATAAGTTCACTAAGATTAGGAAGTTTCCCAAAGTTGGCAACAAGATATTTTGGACCTTTTGAAATCTTAGAAAATATAGGGCAAATTTCATACATGTTAGCATTTCTTGCATCCATGAGAGTGCATAATGTATTTCATGTTGAATTTTTGATAGTTTTCTCAATAACATGTAGTTTATTTTCAATTTAGCATGAACTTGAACCATAAACAATGCAGCAACACAATAGTTGTAGTAACCAATATCAGAAGAAGAATAACCATGCACAAGACACAAGAATTTATCCTGGGAAAAACCTTCTCAACCAAGGGAAAAACCTAGCAACCATTTACTATATTTCCAAGAGAATATCCTTTACGCCACAAACCCTATAGCACACAAGAGGGTGCTTCTATGACCAAGAAAACTTGCGCATAAGATAAGTGTGCACTTCATCCATACAAGTAAGTGTTGAGAGAATGAGATAATGAATGAGTGAGTGATCCACAATGGGGATCTAACTCTCTAATAAATACATGACCTAACTCAACAATATATGTGTCTATTGTCACAATAGGGCCAACTTGTACAACTCAATAATATAATTAATCTTTTACACAATATTAATTATCTTTACACAGTGGGGCCAACTTGTACACTTCACAATACAAAATAGGGTTTCACAATAGTCTTACTATTTGAAAATATAGCAAGGGGTCTCACACACATCATCTAGTGCTCTGCCACTAGGGACAAGACAACATGTTCTCAACCACATGGACATCACTCTCAATAGATTAACTTAACTAAATCCATAGGAGTATGATCTTGAGAGCCATATCAAGTCTACTCAACTAAGTCCATAGGAGTCTGATAGGAGACCATCTCAAGTCACCTCAACTCAGTCCGGAGGAGCACGAAAATATACCACACACGTCATCTCAACTCAGTCTAGAGGAGTATGATCTGGTGAATGTCTCATGAAGTTTCAATCATCAACACTCCCTCTCAACTACGGAGGAATTCTCCACTAGGCCAAGTCTCTCACAGAAGTACTCCAACTTTGTCCTAGAAATAGGTTTGTTCAATACATCTGCAACCTACTCATGTGTAGAAAGGTAATGTACATGCACTTATTTCCTCTACACCATATCTCTGATGCAATGGTATTTGATCTCGATGTGTTTCGATTTATCGTGAAACACATGATTTATCTGAGAGATTCACACAGCTCTAGTTATCGCAATTGATAACGGTGGAATGCATCTCATGTCCAAATAATTCTGCAAGGAGCTTGAAAATCCACACTACTTCACGAACTACCACATATAATGCAATGTACTCTTCTTTCGCAGTACTCAAAGCCAAAAAAGTTTGTTTCCTGTTGCACCAAGAAACCATGAAAGATACCAAAGTAAAACAACAATCGAAGGTGCTCTTCTGGTCCACTATGCTCCCTACCCAATTTGTATTGGAATATCCTTGCAATCTCATGTCTACACTGAAGGCATATCTCAGTCCATAACTAACTGTGCCTCATGAATATCTCAACACATGCTTTGCTGCTATCCAATGTGTCTGTCTCAGTTGACTCATAAAATGAATGAGTACACTAAATGCATATCATATATCAGGTCTAGTGTTAACCAGATACATCAATGATCCAATCAGCTATCTGTAAATATGTAGATCAATCTCGCATGAATCAGAACAATTCTTGCTCATTTTCTTCAAATTCATCACCATCCGTGTAGCCATGGGATTGCAGTCTATCATCCCGAATTTCTTAAATATATCAAGTGTGAATTTCCCTTGACTCAAGAGAATTTCATCAGTCCTCTGCCACACTTCTAGTCCCAAGAAGTAGTGCATCATACCAAGTTCATTCATCTATAATTCAGAATCCAATGCACGCTTGCATTCAACAATCAGGCTTTCTGAACCGGTGAGGAATAAGTTTTCAACATATAGGACCAAAATCATGCACTCATCACCAGCAATGTTGTAGTATAGTTTGGGATCATAAACACTCTTTTTGAAACCCAAAATCATCAAGTAACCATCAATCTTATCATACCATTAATTAGGTGCCTTTTTTAGTCCATACATGGCTTTCTTCAACTTGCACACGTGTGAATCCTTCTCATGTATCACGAATCCATATGGCTTCTCAATGTAAAATTATTCCTCAATTTCTCCATTGAGAAAGGTTGTCTTCACATCCATCTGATGTATTATCCAACCCATGGATGTGGCAAGAGCAATAATTGTATGGATGGAAGTGTATCAGGCAACAGGAGAAAATGTTTTCTCATAATATATTCCCTCCACCTGAGAGAATTATCTGGCTACAAAATTGTCTTTGTACTTCTCGACAATTCCATCAGCTGCATGTTTGATCTTATAGATCCACTTGGAAGTCACTACAGACTTCCCTTCCATTCTCGAAACAATATCCCACACATCATTCTTCATTATGGATTGATACTCTCTGGTCATGGCATCTTTCCAAACCTACTGACCTACTTCTTATCCATGACAAGAAGGCTCGATATCAATGATGTGGCTCATGGTTGAAACATAGCTCAAAAATATTTGTGCTCTCTTTCTCTCTCAAAATGTATCATGAGGAGTTGCATGTCCCTCTGCTTCCTATAGAGTCTATCAAGCCCATGTAGGCCTTTTATGGCCTACTTCAATGTCTCTCGGAACATCAACTGGAGCTACGGGATCAACTGGATCAATAATTGTCTCCCTCTGAACTGCTAAAGGGGGAGAAGGTATTGTTTCTTCTTTATTCTCATTTTCAATCTCCATATGAGATTCTCTATATCTTCGGAATTCTATCTCTTCCTCAAAGGTTACATCTCTTATAACCTTGATTTGTCTATGACCAAAGGATGTAGATCCGGTATGCCTTTGAAGATTCATTGTACCCCACAAATTTAGCTAGCTCTAATTTCTTCTCAAATATATTGACTCCCTTTGAGTCAAGTGACTCCCTCTAAAGTGTGAATGATAAACATTTGTCCTAGAGGAAATTGTGGTATCATCCTTTTCATGTGTTTCTATCCTGGAGACATCCCATGCCTTCTCAGGTCCTCTACTGCCTCTACAGTACTTTACTAAGCAAGGATAAATATGGGCTCTTGTACCAGGGATCATGGCCCTTCAATAATGAAATAAGAAATTTGGCCTGCCGTACTAGGACAATAACCAAGATGGCCTCTCGTAGGGATAACAACCAAAATGGCCTCATGTACTAGGGATAATAACTAACCAAGAAAAATTGGAATCTCGTACCAGGGATAATGGTCCAAGTCCTGAGGGCTCCCATACCATGGATAATACCCTTCATTATCAAAATCAAGCTACTACAGAGTAATGATGGAATCAATTAAGGAAAGTAGTACAAAACTTACCTTAGTCTACAATCACACTCAATCTTGATTTTGGTCCTCCTGAAAAAGTTGAGATAGAGAAGAACTCCTTGTCATTCTTGCTTGCATTCATTGACTTCTTTTAAGGTGGATTTTGATCAATATGTTGTTTTCCATTCTTCCACAAAGGATAATGATTTGCATAGTGACAAGGGCTTGAAACCTTGCATATCACTAGCTGCAAGTCTAGTCTCCTCGATATCCACTAAAGCTTGAATAAGGTGTACTTGTATCACACACTCAAAAGTCACGCCAAGGATCATTTTTGAAACAAGTTTTAGGAAATTTACTTCCTGTAGCAAGCCCAAAATTTGTGCCTAAGATGAGTCTCAAGTTTGGCCTAGCTTCTCCTCAATCTTCTCTTGGTCATGCAAAATATGGTTCCAAATTTCGCCCTCAAATTTTGCATGAAGTATGCCTCATTTCCTCAAAATATTTGGCCTATAGAAAATCCCATATTTTCCCTTATCTCTGTCAAGGAATGGGCCTGAGAACAAGCCTAGAGTTCACTTCATATTTGGCCTAAAATGCTTCAAAATATACTTTGGAAATTGTAATCCAAACCTTCCTAGAACAGACTTATAGAAGTTGATAGAAAACTCACTTTGTTCACCTGAAACTAGCCTCATACCTGCCACAAAGCTGCCTTAGACCCACCACAGAGACTACCTCAAATTCACCTCAGAAGATGCTTTAGAAGTCACTAAATTAACTGCCTTAGGTTTCTTGATGTCATAGCCTCAGATCTACCACAAAAAATGCCTCCAAGATACTCAGAGTCTGCCTTAGATCTCCCTCAAACATTCAGTCTTAAGTCTGTGGTTAAGTATGCGGTTAGGGCTCCTTATAGTTGCAGCAACCCTAGAGGGGTTTCTCCATGCTATGGTCTCCTTTTAAGACCCTAATTAATCCTTGACCAAGTATAATAGTCATGTGGCCAGTCTTAATCTTCACCACAGGGGTCCAACCCTTTCCTTACACCAATGGAAGGGGTATAGCATCCCTTAAAGTTCCATGGCCTACCTTCATTGACTATGCAATAGGTCATCTTTAAGAACATTGCTCTGATAATATGTTGAATTTTTTATAGTTTTCTCAAGCACATGTAGTTTCTTTTCAATTTAGCATGAAATTGAACCATAAAAAATGCAGTAACAAAATAATTGCAGTAACCAAGATCACAAGAAGAATAACCATGCACAAGACACAAGAAGTTATCCTAGGAAAACCCTTCTCAACCAAGGTAAAATTCCAACAACCCTTTACTATATTTCCAAGAGAATAACATTCACACCACAAACCCTAGAACACACAAGAGGGTGTTGTTATGACCAAGAAAACGTGTGCATAAGATAAGTGCACACTTCATCCATACAAGTAGGCGTTGAGAGAATGAGATAATGAATGAGTAAGTGATACACAATGGGGATCCAAATCTCTAATAAATACATGACCTAACTCAACAATAGATGTGTCTATTGGCATAATAGGGCCGACTTGTACAACTCAATAATGTAATTAATATTTTACATAATATTGATTATCTTTACATAGTGGGGCTGACTTGTACCCTTCACAATACAAAATATAGTTTCACAATAGTCTTACTCTTTGAAAATATAGTAAGTGGTCACACAAACATCCTCTAGTGCTCTACCACTAGGGACAAGTCCACATGTGCTCAACCACAGGGACGTCACTCTAAACAGATTAACTCAACTAAATCCATAGGAATATGATCTGGAGAACCATCTCAAATCGACTCAACTAAGTCCATAGGAGTCTGACAGGAGATCATCTCAAGTGATCTCAACTCAGTCCAGAGGAGCATGACAAGATACCACACATGTCATCTCAACTCAGTCCAGAGGAGTATGACGCACCCATCATATGGGCGTTATCACATAGCATCTCAACTAATTCCAGACGAGTATGATCTCAAGAATGTCTCATGAAGCTACAATCATCAACATTTCATGTATCATTATCAAAGAATATGTATCTGACCTTAACCACATAATTTATTGGAATGTGATCCAGGTGGAGCACGAAGGCATTTTCTGGGTGGAACTAGTACACATCATGGACCGAAAATTCAAAGTGCTCAGGAAAAAATCCATAGGGATGGTAAAGGTTCAATGGAACTACTACAATATTGAATATTCTACATGGGAGCATGAATAAAATATGCGAGAAGAATTCCCACAAATTTTTGACAATTTTGAAGAAAACATACTGTAAAACTCCATTTTGAGAAACTAGAGTTTCAGAGCCACATCTCAGAGTCCTATCCAACTACACTGAGGGACCTGATAAAAGAATGATCCTAAAATAATTTCTCATTCCTTGGGTTAATCCTGATAAATGAATGGCATATTCCTTGGGTTATCCTTGATAAATGAATGGTGCATTCCTTGAATCAGCAGGTTGAGAGGAACATGAGATTTTGGTTGGAATTGTTGTCGGAGTTGTGAAATTGCATAATTTTATTTTCTAAGTGTTGTGATGTAAATTTTCATATATGTATATCGACATATTTTTCACTGAGGATGACACACAATTGTAGGGTAGGGGGAATTTAAAATCCCCACTATAATCCTCGGTTTAATTTATGCTTAATGTAGATATAATATGTGTCTACGACCAAGCAATGTATATTGGAAATGCATTTCTAAGTTTTAATAATAAAATGTGATGTCAGTTTCTAAGGGGACATGATGGAGATGGGGGGTGAATTAATTCAAAAGAGAGGGGAGAGTCTAAGAAAAATCCTAAGAGGATTCCAAGGGGTAATTACCCATGTATATTAATTCAACCCATTTTCCTAAATTTGTTATTGGTATATGAACCTTCTAATTTCTGATTGAGTGTTCCCAAAGCTAATCATTGAATACATGTAAGAGGGTGGGTGTGAGTGGTCACATCCCATAGTTATTAGGCACATGTGGGATGATTACAAGCAACTTGGGGAAGTGTGTGAATCAAGAAAGTAAGCTAAAGGGAGGAAATGTGTATGGGAAACTACAACATTTTTACACAATGCATTGTGGGGCATGAGCAACAAGTAGAAAGAAAGAAATAGAGCTTGGAGATGGAAAAACCATAGAGGGTGAATTATAGAGAGTGTTGGAGTTTTTTTGGAGCATATTTGGATCTTACGACCAAATATCCAAGTTGTCAGGCCTGAAGAGTGAACTCTTGTGTGAATTGCATTGAAACATCAAGTATTTGTTGTGGTTTGCTGGTAGTTTTCCTGATAGCAAGTTCCCTTGAGTTCCCATTTTATATATTCCAGGTTACCTGTGCCAAAGAGACCATGATAAATTAATGGGACACCCAAGGGACTGAGATCATGGAAGGGGTACATTCATTGGGTTGGACAAGACAAGAGGAAGAGAGTGGTGGAAAATCAGGATAGTTGTAGGAGAATAGTGGTGGGTTGTGAGTTTTTTTAACTGTGAGTGGAAAGTGACAGACCACCCTCTTTTGTGTATTACCATAATCCCTAAAAACAAGTCTATGGTTGGGTGGAATTTCCATCCCAAGTAGTTGGTTGCACAACAAAATTGAAAGATAAGTGTTTTATTTGTTTAAGTGTTGTATTTATGTGTTAAGTTGTTTTGCATGAACTCTATGTATTTGGGAATGAGTTATATGTTGATGTGTTGAATTATAAAATTGCATTCATGTTGTTTTTACATGATGTATATGCATTTAATTAATGGTAACATAAACTAGTTAAATATGGTTGTAATTCGGAGCTCAAAAGGTATGGGAAATTAGTTAGTTGTAAAATCTTCATTTTTATGAGAATTCTTCACCATAATGTTCCTTATTTGGGCTAGAGGATGTTACATTCACCATGGAGCTAGAGTGGTTAAATGACATTGATATTTCGTTGTGATCTTCCCCTTGTGAGGGAAGGAAAAAAATTAAAAAATCGATGAGACTACAACCATCATCACACAAGTCCAACTCTTTCCAAGAAAATTATTGTAGTCGAGTGGAGCGTCAACCACTTAAACTTCAACAGAAATGGTCTTCCCCCCTAACTGGAAAGGGAAGGAGGAAACAAGACCATGCAGTCTAAAATAAAATCCATCAAATGTGGTTAATAACATAGAATATGGAGCCATCTCATAAAAGTCAATGGCTCTCCATCAAGACAACGACATCACACACGTTGAAGCACCTTCATCAACAACATTTCTTCCAATAACGTTTTTTTCATACTATTGTGAGAAATATTACCCTGCGGATAGGTTAAGCTCCCCTTAGCCGGGTTTTCTTCGGCTAAGACAGAATAGAGAAAGTGGAAAATAACATCCCTTGCTCCTATCTATTCACACATGAAAATGAGAAGAAGGAAAAGTAAAATTAGAGTAAACCTTTTTCGAAGGTTGTCCTTGTTGTTCCTTGTTGCTCCAATGTTGGATCCAGCCCTATCTTGATCATGATATTCCTGCACTTAGACAGAATGATATTCCTCTTCTACTACTTGCACAAATTTAGATGAAAACAAATCTAACTAAATGAAACAAACATAACATTCATGTGTAAGATAAATGAGACATAAGTATGGGAATAAGCCAATCTTATATCCATGAAAAACAATCGACAACACTTGTAATCACCTTGATTTTGAGCAAGATTACTCCAATGCTTCTCCTATCCAAACCCTTATTGTATGTTGAAAAATGAACTAGAGGTTTGATATGCTTCAGACCTTAACTTCATATAATCTCATCCACCCTTGAGAAGCCTTATTTATATAGAGACTTGGGAGGTTTAACCAACTTATAATATTAAGGGAAGGTTGAGATATTTCCTCCATAAGTTAGGATTGATTCATCACTCGATCATAACCACCAAAAGTATTTTGGAGTTGACCCATAGGAAAAGGTGGGATTGGTCAAAACCACCCTAACAGGACTGATGCTCCCTACAAACTTGATAGAGGGCATTAGGGATGCTCCCTCTTGGTCTAGAAAGAGGTGTCACCCAAGGGGTGATGCTCCCTAAGCCATTGCAGGGGGGCATCAGTGCTACAACTAAGCCAATAAACAAGGGGGAAGATAATGTGTTCGACCTTCAAAAAGTAGATTTTCTCCTCTTTGATAGATAGGGAACATGTCAACATGTTTTCCATGGTGTCGGGGATGCAAAACCAAGGTGTGACACTTATATGTGAAAATTTTGGGTGTAACGTATTACCCCTTAAATCACGAGGTCACAAAAACACTAATGGCCGAAACACCTTACAAAAAGATGTGCACCAAGGGGTGTTGGAATAGAAGAGTTGGATGGAAGTTGTAAGAAAACATCAAACATCATACATATGAATCATCCCGAGGTAGGCATACCCATTGTTGGGGTGAGAAAAAGGTATAAATATTTTCCTTGTTACTTTGGTTTATGATATATTCTTTGTTTACTTTTCTATTAGTTTGAAGTAATTAGGGAAGAAAATGATTAAAAATCTTTCGAAAATAATATTAAATAATATTAGAGATTTTCTAAAATTTGGGTTTGAATTGCTTTGATTCTATGCTAAAATGGACTATTGTTGTTAATCGAGGATAATTAAGAAGATCATGAATATGCACAGACTATTGAATATTAAAGCAATCAGGCACAAAATGGTTCAAGGAAGATTGGTTTTTATCTTGAAATCTTCATAAATAGTAAAAGAAATCTTGAGGATCTCTCGATCCTCAGGATAGCTTAATTCACTTGTCTTATTGTAATATATAAAGAAGAGTGAACGATAGAGAGAGGGTACCATAATTCCGATCTCTTAATTGTTGATAGTCTATACAACAACCCAGTTGTAAATGACTTATCGATTATGGAATTAATGCAATTTTCAAGTGTTTTGACCATTTCCATGTACTGAGTTTTTCATAACAGTATCTTCTGAAGACCGTGGGCCTAGTCGACAAGAGCTATTGTCTTATCTGTATTTTTATCTATTCTGTGGTAATTCTATGGGTTGATATTTCCTTCAACAGTTAGAATAGATTCATTAATGTGTTGTTTATATTATGAATTGACTATGTTATTCCATTCACAGAAAGTAGGTGTTCTATTTGGAAATTATTGATTGTTGTTCCATTGCAGATTGTTGTCAATTTAGCGCTTGCTAGTTCTTTTCATTAAAGTTTGCATTTGATTTTCCTTTCATTAAGTTTGCAACTATTGTTCCTTCTTTATATCAGTGTTCCTTTCGAATAGGTTAATTAATCATTGTCCTTTGAGAGATTGATTCATTGGCGTTTTTTGGATCAAATTCTTGTTTCCTGGATAAATGAATGAGTTCAGTAATTAATTGAAGTTTCTTTTCATGGAGTGTTATTGCTCAGAATATATTTCCTATTGATTGAATCATTAGTTTCAAAGTTTGTAGTTAATGTGTGAAGAACTTAGTTATTACAGTAATTTAGATAAACCCAGATTTGTTGTAACTAAACTATGTACATGGTTTAAACCTCTACAACTTATCCGCATAGATTTTGTTGACAATCTTGAGAGAAAAGACAAATCCTTGGTTGATAAAATTAATGTCAGACTAAGTTTGTTTTTAGGACATCTTTAGAATGAAACATTTTGGCATCATTGCTGGGGAGATTGTGAAGGATAGTGTAGGCTACATCTATGAAAGGACGAGGTATTAAAAATGAAAGGTAAGAACCTGCGTCGGAAACAAGTAAAATGCTTGTGCCAATTCCTACCTTCAACTGATGTATAGAGGTTATATAGGTGCATAGAATTTGTGTCGGTGTGTATGATTAAGAAGAAAGAACCTGAAAAACAAAAACCCTTAACAAAAAATACAAAATCCCAAGGCTCGGTGGCCCTTAGAAGGAGCACTTTTATAGACTAAATTATATGAATGGTTGAATCTCAAGCCTCGGTTGGACCTTGAAAAGGTTCTACCCAATCCCTCAAGAAAAAAATTCACCAACTACAGCTCACCCTGAGGTTCATAGTGGAACTGAAGGAACTGAACAGAGTTTCCAAAGTACATCCACTTTTCAGTCCTTTAGGTGAGGGAAATTCTTGTAATTTGAGAGAAGAAGAAGGGGAGACTAGTGGAGTTGTTGAGACAAACCCACAACCACCTAAACTTGGATCTCCTGTGATTCTGGCAGGAGAAGGAACACCTAAAATCCTAGAAATAGGTAGCATGGAAAAACCTCCTAAGGGAGCAAGTAATCATCCACCCCGAGTAGAACACCTAGACCAAGAGATCCCTAAGGGTTATTGGCACATTTTGACCAAATGGCACAGCAAAATCCACCATGACCCCAGACCTAGACTACCACTTTGGAAAATCCTATAGTTGATTTGGTTGCCAATGCCCCAATGAAAGCCATTCCACTAAAAAATATTCCAACCTTCAATGGATTGATCTCAGAGGACCCTAACACGTTTGTATTCGAATATGATGTCCTGTGTAGAGGTTATGACTATACCTCCAAACCCTAGAAACTAAATCTATTTCCTTTCACTTTGAAAGGAGCATCTTTACGATGGTTTATGGGACTAGGGGGAGGAACTATAAATTCATGGGACGAAATGAAACAAGCATTCCTTACAAAATATCAAGACTACTGTAGAACCAGGCATTTAAAGGATGAAATCTTTAAAATGGTTGCAAAATAAAATGAAACATTAGAAGAATATATTGAAATATTTCAATATAACCTACAGAGATCACCTTACGGTACACTACCAGGTGAGGTACTTAAAGCCACTCTAATAAAATATATGAAGGATGAATAGGTAGAGACGTTACATTTGATGGGAAAAGGTGATATTTATCAAGAAACATATGTTGAAATTTTCCAATTGTGTATCAAGAGTTCACGCAGTATTACACAAACAAGATCAGGAATACGAGGTCCCATCACCAAAAGTAGCAACATTACAAGTGGGAGTGTCACCCGAGCATAAATTGGTAATCTTTTGGAAAATTTTAAAACTGAAATTTTGGGTATTCTGACTATGCAATTGAATGTTCTGCAAGCTAAACAGAGACAAGAAGAAGAAGAAGAACACTCGTTGGCTGTATTTTTTCCATGGTGTAGGAAGAAGCATAGTCCAAGGGAATGTCCCCTGGACATGGTTCGAACTTGTGCTATATGTGCCAAAGACCATGTGATAGAACAATGTCCACCACTTCCAGGACTCAAGGTCGTCTTTAAAAAAGAAAAAGAGGAAACATAACCAGTATATCTAATGGCTCAACATCACCAATGGTAGGATCATCCCCCAAGTACGCTACAAGATCCTTCTTCTTTCTTTCCTGGACAATATAATCAGCAGCATAATCCTAGAAACACATGGCAACGGCAACCATTTGTTAACCACACCTAGCAGTCCCAAAAATATCCTACTGTACCTTGGCCAAGTCAACCGATTACCACTTCTACTTGGCCTAACTTTCAGTACTCTACCCCATTTTGGTAGAATTCAAATAATAGTCCCTATCCTTCACAATGGACTAGCATAGCTACCCAAGCTCCTAATTGGACTCAAAAATGGCAACACCCCATGGGACTAACCAATCAACCTATGGGAATGGTTCCACAAACTCAGCCCACTTTACAGGCTCCACTTCAATTGCCCCAAAATCCCCAACCTCAAATATGCCTCCAACTACTAGCTCAAGCCAACCCGAATCCTAATAGAAGACCAGTCCAGCTCGTGCAAATTGTCGAGAATTTGGAAGGTGAAACGAACTCTGTAGGATACAACGAGATTTGGTTAAGGTCGGAGTGTGTAGTTTATTCTGAGGAAAGTAGCATTCATCAATAAAAGGAGAACGAGAACGATAGACAACCAACAATAACACCATCGACTGTGGTTATAACAGAAGAAGCAGAGCAGGGAAAGACATAGTCGAGCAACAAAATCCTGATAAAGATGTAATTTCTCCTCCCTTGTTCCCTGAAAGGCTAATGATAGATAAACTAGTTGTATATCCCAACTTTGATATCATCGAGGAGATAAACAATCTATGTGTTAAAATCCCACTCCTACAAGCTTTACAAGATATTCCTATTTATTAGAAAACAATTAAAGCATTATGTGGGAAAAAGCCCGGAAGGAAAACTAACAATCCTTCAACTATTCATGTGGTAGAAACCTTATCCGATATTATTCTAGGCAAACAGGAGACAGTCAAATACGTAGACCCAAGAAATCCCATGGTAACAGTTTAGATACATGGCTTCTCTTTCTTGAATTCACTGGTGGATTTGGGGGTAGCCATCAATATTCTGACCATCGAAACTTGTAACGTCTCGAGTATCACCTCCTACGAACCAACTTCAACTTTTCTATAATTGGTTGATAGATCAGTGGTTAAACCAGTAGAAACATTACAAGTCATAGTAGTCTCGGTCGACTCTTGGGAATACCCAGTTGATTTCCTAGTTATTAACCCAAGAAGTAGACTAGATGGACACCCATTAATATTAGGTCAACTGTGGCTAGCAACAACAGATTCCTACATAGGATGTCACACAGGCAACATGACAATTTCCAAAGGAAGTGCTATAAAAAACCTTGTCTTGTATCCTCCAGCTAAACCAAGTCTTCCTTCCATACACCAGTAGTTGCAACCACCTAGATATCCAGATGAAAACATTCACCCTCCTCTCACACTAGAAGAAGATTTTGGGCTCAAAAGCCAACTAGAAGATGATGTGATCACCAACTTCATTAATATCCCAAATGTTATAGGTAACCCAACATGTCAAATGCTAAAATTCATTTTAGAAAATGAAGCGCAGGGATATCCTTTGGAAGATTTGTTTGAGAAACACATTCCCACTACTATTGTCCATAACAACATTGCAGTTGAAATCGCACCAGGAAGATTTATGAATATTAACACCAATTTGAATGACCAACAACATAAAAAATTAATCCAGATCCTTTCTAGATACCAACAGGATTTTTCCTGGGAATACTCTGACATGAAGGGCATCGATCCCCAACTATGTACACATCATATATATATCGAAAAATATACCTGACCCATCCGACAACCCCAACGGAGTTTAAACCCTCATCTCAGGGACATTGTCAAAGAAGAATTACAGAGACTGTTGGATGTAGATTTCATATATCCCATTTCAGACAACCAGTGGGTCTCCCCACTGGTAATCGTCCCTAAAAATAATGGTAAGTGGTGAATCTTTGTAGACTACAGAAAATTCAATAAAGCTACCTAGAAGGAACACCTGAAATCCTAGAAACAGGTAGCATGGAAAAACCTCCTAAGGGACCAAGTAATCATCCACCCTGAGTATAACACCCAGACCAAGAGATCCCTAAGGGTTATTGGCACATTTTGACCAAATGGTACAGCAAAATCCACCATGACCCCAGGCCCAGACTACCACTTTGGAAAATCCTATAGTTGATTTGGGTGTCAATGCCCCAATGAAAGCCATTCCACTACAGAATCTTCCAACCTTCAATGGATTGATCTCAGAGGACCCTAACGCGTTCATATTCGAATATGATGTCCTATGTAGAGGTTATGACTATACCTATGAACCCTAGAAGCTAAATCTATTTCCTTCCACTTTGAAAGGAGCATATTTACGATGGTTTATGGGACTAGGGAGAGGAACTATAAATTCATGGGACGAAATGAAACAAGCATTCCTTACAAAATATCAAGACTACTGTAGAACCAAAGATTTAAAGGATGAAATCTTTAAAATGGTTGCAAAATAAAATGAAACATTAGAAGAATATATTGAAATATTTCAATATAACCTACAGAGATCACCTTACGGTACACTACCAGGTCAGGTACTTAAAGCCACTCTAATAAAATATGTGAAGGATGAATAGGTAGAGACGTTACATTTGATGGGAAAAGGTGATATTTATCAAGAAATATATGATGAAATTGTCCAATTGTGTATCAGGTGTTCACATGGTAGTACACAAACAAGATCGTGAATACGAGGTACCATCACCAGAAGTAGCAACATTACTAGTGGGAGTGTCACCCGAGCATAAATTGGTAATCTTTTGGAAAATTTTAAAACTGAAATTTTGGGTTTTCTGACTATGCAATTGGATGTTCTGTAGGCTAAATAAAGACAAGAAGAAGAAGAACACTCGTTAGCTGTATTTTTTCCACGGTGTAGGAAGAAGCATAGTCCAAGGGAATGTCCCCTGGACATGGTTCGAACCTGTGCTATATGTCCCAAAGACCATGTGACAGAACAATGTCCACCACTTCCAGGACTAAAGGTCATCTTTAAAGAATCAAAAGAGGAAACATAACCGGTATATATAATGGCTCAGCATCGCCAATGGTAGGATCATCCCCCAAGTACACTACAAGATCCTTCTTCTTTATTTCCTGGACAATATAATCAGCAGCATAATCCTAGAAACACATGGCAGGGCCAACCATTTGTTAATGACACCTAGTAGTCCCAACAATATCCTACTGTACCTTGGCCAAATCAACCGATTACCACTCCTAATTGGCCTAACTTTCAGCACTTCACCCCGTTTTGGCAGAATTCAAATAATAGTCCCTATCCTTCACAATGGACTAGCACAGCTACCCAAGCTCCTAATTGGACTAAAAAATGGCAACGCCCCATGGGACTGACCAATCAACCTATGGGAATGGTTCCCCAAACTCAACCCACTTTACAGGCTCCACTTCAATTGCCCCAAAATCCCCAACCTCAAATATGCCCCCAACTACTAGCTCAACCCAACCCGAATCCTAAAAGAAGACCAGTCTAGCTCGTGCAAATTCTCGAGAATTTGGAAGGTGAAACGAACTTTGTAGGATACAACGAGATTTGGTTAAGGTCAGGGTGTGTATTTTATTCTGAGGAAAGTAGCATTCATCGATAAAAGGAGAACGAGAATGATAGACAACCAACAATAACACCATCGACTGTGGTTATAACAGAAGAAGCAGAGAAAGGAAAAACACAGTCGAGCAACAAAATCTTGATAAAGACGTAATTTCTCCTCCCTCGTTCCCTAAAAGGATAATGATAGATAAACCAGTTGTATATCCCAACTTTGATATCGTCGGGGAGCTAAACAATCTATGTGTTAAAATCCCACTACTACAGGATTTACAAGATATTCCTATTTATGAAAAAACAATTAAAGCATTATGTGGGGAAAAGCCTGGAAAGAAAACTAACAATCCTTCAACTATTCATGTGGTAGAAACCTTATCCGCTATTATTCTAGGAAAATAGTAGATAGTCAAATACGCAGACCCAGGAAATCCCATGGTAACAGTTCAGATACATGGCTTCTCTTTCTTGAATACACTGGTGGATTTGGGGGTAGCCATCAATATTCTGACCATTGAGACCTGTAACGTCTCGGGTATCACCTCCTACGAACCAACTTCAACTTTTCTATAATTGGTTGATAGATCAGTGGTTAAACCAGTAGAAACATTACAAGACATAGCAGTCTCGGTCGACTCTTGGGAATACCCAGTTGATTTCCTTGTTATTAACCCAAGAAGTAGACTAGATGGACACCCATTAATATTAGGTTGACCATGGCTAGCAACAACATATGCATACGTAGGATGTCACACAGGCAACATGATAATTTCCAGAGGAAGTGCTATAAAGAACCTTGTCTTTTATCCTCCAGCTAAACCAAGTCTTCCTGTCATACACCAGCATTTGCAACCACCTAGATATCCAGATGAAAACATTCACCCTCCTCTCACACTAGAAGAAGATTTTGGGCTCAAAAACCAACTAGAATATGATGTGATCAACAACTTCATTAACAGCCCAAATGTTATAGGTAACCCAACATGTCAAATGCTAAAGTCATTTTAGATAATGAAGCGTAGGGATATCCTTTGGAAGAGTTGATGGAGAAACACATTCCCACTACTATTTTCCATAACATCATTTCAGTTGAAATCACACTAGGAAGATTTATGAATATTAACGCCAATTTGAATGACCAACAACATAAAAAATTAATCCAGATCCTTTCTAAATACCAACAGGATTTTTCCTGGGAATACTCTGACATGAAGGGCATCGATCCCCAACTATGTACACATCATATATATATCGAAAAATATACCCGACCTATCCAACAACCCCAACGAGGAGTTTAAGCGACTCATCTCAAGGACATCGTCAAAGAAGAACTATAAAAGCTGTTGGATGTAGATTTCATATATCCTATTTGAACAACCCGATTGGGTCTCCCAGCATTAATCGTCCCTAAAAATAATGGTAAGTGGTGAATCTGTGTAGACTAGAGAGAACTAAATAAAGCTACCTAGAAGGACCATTTTCCCCTACAGCACATAGATCGGTCAGATACTGAACGGAATGTTTTCTCTTTCCTGGTGATTCCAGGGTATATTGATTCATATTGCTCGGAAGATCATGATAGCTGCATCTACATGTCCTTGGAACCTTTTCATATCAAGTATTTACTTTGTGTTATACCTTTTCATATCAAGTATTTCCTTTTGTGTTATGTAATTCTCTAGCTACATTCCAGAGAGCTCTTTTGAGAATATTTTATGATTTAATTAATGAAGGAATCGAAG
This sequence comes from Picea sitchensis, assembly GCA_010110895.2. Lineage (NCBI taxonomy): Eukaryota > Viridiplantae > Streptophyta > Pinopsida > Pinales > Pinaceae > Picea > Picea sitchensis. The sequence goes on from SNQJ01S0063412.1 coordinate 26,144, forward strand.
TTTATATGGACGATTTTACCCCTTATGGCACTAAGTTTGATCAGGCTTTAAGCAATCTGGCAAAGGTACTAGAACGATGCATTGCTACTAGGCTATGTTTGAGTCATGAGAAATGTCATATGACGATGACTGAAGGTGTGGTACTAGGACACTATGTTTCTGCAGATGGAATCAAGGTAGACCCAACAAAGATAGAGGTAATCGTAAAATTTCCTACACCTCGTACACAGACCGAGGTACGTAGTTTCCTTGCCTATGCAGGATATTATCACAGATTCATAGAAAAAAATTCAAGAATATTTGCACCTTTACATGCCTTAACTAGTAATGTGGAATTCTAGTGGTCTGATAAGTGTGATGTTTCATTTGCAGATCTTAAAAGGTTAATTTCAACAACACTGGTGTTGAGAGGACCAAACTGGAAGTTACCATTTCACATCTCTTCAGGTGCATCGTATATCGCTATAGGCGTTGTCCTTGGATAGGAATAAGACAAGAATCCTTATGCTATTTACTTTATCATCCAAAATCTTACCCCTGCCGAATTAAATTACACAGTAATAGAAAAAGAATTTGTAGTTGTTATACATGTTATTAATAAATTTTGGCACTACATAACATGATATCCAGTGTTTTTGTATATTGATCACTCTTCCATTAGATATTTAGCCAACAAACCAATTACTAATGGACGGGTTACTCAGTGGTTGTTGTTGTTGTAGGAATTCAACATCACCATTAAAGATCGGTCGAGGAGAGAAAATCTTGATGCATTTTTTTTGTCTCATATTCCCAAGACAAATAACTCTTTGATAGTATAAGACCAATTTCTAGATGAGCATTTGTTCATTGTGACTATTAAGACGCCTTGGTACGTTGATGTGGCGAATTATCTGGCAGTTGGTAAATTGTCAACGAACTTGTCATCAAGAGAAAGGAAAATATTTTTTTAGTGTAGTGCATGGTTCACCTAGATTGGTGGATATCTTTTCCACACAGGGTATGATCTTCAAATCTGAAGATGTATTAGAGAGGATGCAATTCATGATGTCTTGAAGGTGTGTCACGATGAGCCCTGTGGTGAACACTTTGCAGACCGTAGGACTGGGAATAAGGTTTTACAGATGGGTTATTATTGGCGCTCTATATTTAAAGATGCAAAGAAGTATGTCCAGGCCTGTGATAGCTGTCAGAGGATGGGTCGTCCAAGCCAGGCTGATAAAATCCCCTACAACCACAAGTGGTGGTGAAACCTTTCAAGAGATGGGCACTAGATTTTGTCTTCCCCTTTAACCCAAAATCAAACCAAAAATCTTATATATTAGTTGCAACAGACTATATGACCAAGTGGATAGAAGTAATAGTCTTGTCAAATGCAACTGAGGAAGTAGACATTAAATTTATTTTTGAACTATTTGTACGCTATGGATTACCCAGGGAAGTAATCATGGACGAAGGGTCACAAATTAGGGAACATAAAATCTTGGCCACTTTGCGCAACTATCACATTAAACATAGGGTTACCTCCCCATACCACCCCCAGGAAAATGGACAAGTGGAAAGTACAATAAATTCTTGGAGGAAATATTGACAAAAACAGTCTCAAAAAACCGTCAAAATTGGGCAGTCAAGATTCCAAATGCCTTATGGGCCTATCACACAACATGGCGTAACATTACTGGCTACTCTCCTTATCACCTAGTCTTTGGCAAAGAGACAATATTTCCAATTGAATTTGAGATCAAGACTCTAAAAATGGCCCAGGAAATTGGAATAGATCTTACAGAAGCACACATGTAGTGCTTACAATAGCTCAATGATTTAGATGAAGCACGCTTGTTTTCAAGAAGAGAGCTATGTGGCACGACAAGCATATCAAGAAGGAATCATTCCATAAAGGTGATTGAGCGCTTCTTTATGATTCCATATTTCAGGATTTCCCCGGGAAGTTGAAAACAAGGTGGATGGGACCGTATGAAATCAAGGAAGTCCATGATAATTTCATTGTCACTTTAGTTACCATAGACGGTTCTGGTTCTCCTTTTCTGGTAAATGGACATCGGCTACGGCTCTACCATCAGTCGCTTTCAAAAGAATCATTTTTCCAAGAAGTAAGTAATGATCCTATTGTTTAGATTTCGTTGGCTGGAAGGTAACCCATTAGCTTTAGCTCCATGAAATTGTTGTTTTTCCATTACTATACATATTGTGTATATTTTTCTTTGAATATTTGATTGAGTTTTTTTAAGTTTTTACTTTCTAGGTAAGTCACTATAAAGAGCTTTGGAGAAAAAAGACTAGAAAGGGGGTAAAATATGATTGTAATGAGAGTATAATTAG
>SNQJ01S0063412.1:40648-61832 GCA_010110895.2 Picea sitchensis
CAAAACATTGAAGAATCTTAGAGGATTTTTGGGTTTGATAGGTTACTACCGCAAGTTTGTTCGACACTATGTAAGAATAACAACACCTTTAATGGCACTAACTAAGAAGGATGCATTTTCATGGACTCCAGAGGAAACTAAATCTTTTGAACAACTTAAAGAGGTGATGTGAAAATCTCATGTCTTGACCACTCTAGACTTCACAAAAACCTTTATTTTGAAATGTGATGCCTCGGGAAATGGAATTGGTGTTGTCCTAATGAAAGAAGGAAGGCCCCTGGCTTTTGAAATTCAACCACTCAAGGGAAAGGACTTACACAAACCCATTTATGAGAAGGAAATGATGGCAATAATACATGCATTGAATAAATGGCATCCTTACCTAATAGGTAGTCACTTCAAGGTCAAAAAATATCATGATAGTCTTAAATACTTCTTGGAACAAAGACTATCTTCAAAAGAACAACAAAAATGGGTAACCAAGATATTGGGTTATGATTTTGAAATCGTCTATAAAAAAGGGAAGAAAAATGTTTTGGTAGATACACTCTCAAGAAAGGATGAAGATGTTGAGGCCTTTCTCTATTTTATCTCGATAATCCAACCCGATTGGATAATAGAAGCAATGGATGAATGGAAGAATGACGAAAAAGTGTGGACTCTCATTCAAAGGTTGTTGCAGGATTCTAGTGCATCAGATACATTTACATGGAAGAATGATTCACTATGGTACAAAGATCGCTTATATTTATGTAAGAAATCCCAACTCAAACAAAATATACTATTGAAATTGCAAACCTCTCCAGTAGGAGGGCACTCGGGATTTTTGAAAACCTACCATAGTGTTAAGAAGAATTTTTTTGGGATGGCCTTAAAATTGATGTTCAAAGGTTTGTGGTAGAATGTTTTGTTTGCCAACAAAATAAGGTGGAAAAAATTAAGACCCTAGGTCTTTTACAACCATTAGCCATCCCAAGTCAGTGTTGGGAGGAGGTTTGCATGGATTTCATCACAGGGTTACCGAAGTCTGAAGGAAAGAGTGTCATCATGGTGATTGTTGATAGACTGACCAAGTATGCACACTTTTGTTCACTCTCTCATCCCTTCAAAGCCAGTACAGTTGCCACCACATTCATGGAGACAGTTCAAAATCTACATGGCAGCCCAAAGATTATTGTAAGTGACAGAGATCCCATGTTCACTGGACATTTTTGGATAGAATTATTTTCTTTTTTGGGTACTAAATTGGCTCATAGCTCATCCTATCATTCTCAATTTGATGGACAAACCACGATAGTGAAAAAATGTCTAGAAGGCAGCCTTAAATGCTTTGTCTCTGATAAACAAACACAATGGTTCAAATGGTTACCCTTGGCAGAATGGTGGTATAACACTTCCTTTCATACTGCAACAAAAATGACACCATTTATGGAACTCTATGGATACCACCCTCCTTCCATCACTACTTCTCTAAAATAAAAATATAAGTTTCAAGCAGTGGAAGATCACATCGAGAATCAACAACAATTTCTCCAAATATTAAAGGACAACCTAACCATGCCACAGAATCGCATGAAACAACAACAAGATCAACATCGTAGCGAAAGAAGTTTTGAAGTACGAGATTGGGTGTTTTTAAGACTACAACCATACAGACAGATGTCCCTCAAACAAGCCAAGAAGGATAATAAATTATCACCAAAGTACTATGGCCCTTATAAGGTGTTGCAAAATATTGGTACTATGGCATACAAATTCGAGTTTCCTTCATCTTCACGAGTACACCCAGTTTTCCATGTTTCATGCTTAAAGAAGGTTATAGGTGACAAGATCCCAATTCAAACTATATTTCCAGCACTTGACGAGGAAGGAAAAATCATATTGGAGCCTAAATCCATCACTGACACAAGAATTCGCCAGCTGAGGAATAAATCCATTTCAGAGTATCTCATTAAATGGAGGAAACTATCGGTTGAAGATTCCACTTGGGAAGATGAGTCTTTTATACAAAAGCATCGAGATTTACTCAAGCATTGTGAACAACACTTGTCTCAAGGGGAGGGGCATGTTAAGCCCTAAATAATGGCTCATTACCCATTAATTGGGGCATATTACATTAGTAATGTTATTTCATTTATGTCGGCTTTAGTCCATTAGTTGTAATTATACCTCCTAGTCTCCTATATATACCAAGGAGACATTTTCATTTGGAATCATCTTGTAATTGTACATTTATGTGGGCATAAGGAGGTTGCCCCCTCGAAGAGGCTTATTATCTGAATTTCTCTCTTTTCCAAGGCGTTGAGTACTTATTCTGAGGTTTTTCTATGCTATATTGATATTTGGTTCTTAACATGCTTTATGGTTTTGAAATTTTATCTATGTGCAAGATGTCAATCCAACATGTAATTTTCTAATGAATCGGTAATAATGTTAAATTATCTCAATATATGTTGATATTCTATGTAAGAAAATGACATTTCGAGATGGAGAACCCTTAAATAAAGACGTAACAATGTTGTATTACATATAGAATAAATGTGATTCAATTGTCGAACCACGAGTTGAGAATCAAGACTGACAATTATATGAAATATACCAAGAGAGGAAACCTTGATCAAAAGTTTGATCACGACATGATATTCTGCAACATTATTGGTTACAGGACCAAGACAAATCCCTCCTAAATTGATCAACTCACTAGAATGGTAAATGTTCCGAGCTGGAGAAGCCAAGTTCTAGGTATGTTGGCTAGCACCATTGGCAAGTACAATTTGTACAGGAAAGGATACTGGAATATTTACATTCAAGCACAAATAAGGATAAGAAGTTATGGGAGAAACAAATTATCTCATGCAAAAGAAAATACACACACCAAACCAAAACATATGGTACAGTAATGTACAAATCACACATGTAGGATGCCCCTAAGCATAGTAATTTTTCAAATAGAGCCCATTCTGGGGCTCCTTTAAATATATTCCATCATAGTTTATTATCTCATAAGAACCCTTCTATAGAACATGTTTTACGATGCAATGTCCATGCCACATAGGTTCTAATTTTCCTGCCCCCAACTTATCATGGTCTTGGTCATAGACCAGGACTAAGTCTCCTTATGCAAAGGTGTGAGGTCGGATAGACCTATCATATTGAATATTGATATGTTTCGGGTATGTATCATTCATCAGAGAAGCATCACGATGGGTCTCATCAAGTTTCATTAAGTTTATAAAATGTTCTTCCTTAACAGAGGTATTCGACAGGAGTTCTATGACTATCTTCAAAGATGGAATTTAGCATTTGATTGAAACACCACTTCTAAAACATATACCAACTAGAAAGGAGTGAATCCAGTGGTGGTTTTAATGGCAATCTGATAATCCTAGAGTGCTAAGAAAATTTTCAAATTCCAATTCATTTTGTTCACCCCCACCATGCATTGAATCATGTTTTCAATACTTTTAATAGCTTCTACTTGTCCATTGGATTGTGGATAATACGAAGATGAGTTTTCATGAAAAAAACCCAATTTGGCACTCATCTCAGCCATCATTTGGTTTCAGAAATGATATTCATTATAAATCACGATAGCTTGTGAGACTTTGAATCTAGAGATGATGTGGTTGAATACGAATAGAGCAACAATTATGCCATCGTTTAGGAATGTACACATGGCCTCATCCCATTTAGTAAAAAAATCGATTGCAATGATAGTATAATTGTTCCTCCTAGATGAGGTAGGCTTACATTGCAAGAAATCAATGCAACATTTTGAAAATGGGCCGACAACAACTACTAAATGAAGCGTAGCAGGGTGCGTACGTGCTTTTTTCTAGAATATTTTACAGGGTGGGAATATTTTAACATATTCAACACGGTCTTTAAATATCGATGGCCAAAAATACCTGTCACATAGGATTTTATGGGTTGTATCGATCCCATAAATATTACTTCCACATGCTCATGAGTGGCAGTCATTCAAGACACATTCAGCCTCTTCATGAGTTAAACACCATCACAAAATGGTATCAATACCATGGTGATATAGAGGGTCTCCAATTATAAGATAATATTTAGAATGATGTCGAATGCGACAATGCTCTTCATGGGATACATCAGGCCGAAAGCGTTGGGTCTGGAGATATAAGAGAATGTCTCCATACCAAGGATTATACATATTAATGAGGAACAATGACTCATCTGGAAGTGAATTAAAGGGGTCAGTTTCTGCATCTGTATGGGGAAATTCACAAATTAACTCACCAAAGACAGATGATTTCTTTGAATTCGATTTATCAAACTCAAGATTGAATTCCTGGAGAATAATAGATTATTTCCCCCCAGTACTTGACGAGTCAAAATGTGATACATGGGGTTCGAGTTGGAAATAATTGTGTTTTTTTGGAAGGATGTAATGGTGAAATATTTGAACAGTGATGATCACTTCCAAAGACAACTTATCAACATGTGAATATCAAAGTTTGGGTCCTATGAGGCTTTTACTCAAGTATTATACCACATGTTTAGTTCCGTTGTCATCCTCTTGAACCAGTACCTTGCAAATAGTGGAAGTGGAGGCGGGTAAGTAAAGGATGTGATCTCTCATATAGTTGGGGGGATGAAAAAATGGTGTATGCATTAAAGCATGTATGAGAGAATCGAATGATCTCTAAGTTTGGTCATCCCAAATGAAAGGGGTGTCCTTCTTCAATAATTGTATAAATCCTTTCATGATCTTTTCATAATTGCAGATGAAACAACATAAAAAAGTTCCTTCCCTTGCAAAATTTGGAGTTGGTTAAGGTTATTGGGAGGAGGTAAATACAAAATAGATTTCACTTTTAAGGGATCCCATCCTAATCCCATATTTTGAAACCATGAAGCCTAGGAGTCTACATGTTTCAACAATGAAAACACATTTGTGAGGATTCAAGCGTATGGTGTAAAACTGACACCTGAGAAAAATTTATCTCAGATGGTCAATGTGATCCTCTCGAAGAGTCGAATGAGTAGGAAAGTCATCGAGGTAGGGTTAAACAATATTCTTTATATCCCTAGTGGAGTCACCAATTTGTGTTATGAGAAATTTTACACTATGGACATGTTAAGTTCCCCTTAGTCGATTTTTCTTCGGCTAAGACAAAATAGAGAAAGTGGACACTGACATCCCTTTATCCTGTCTATTCACACATGAAAATGAGAAGAAGGAAAAGGAAAATTAGAGTTATATGAAAACAATATTCCTCTTCTACTACTTGCACAAAGTTATATGAAAACAAATATAACTAAATGAAACAAGAATAACATTCATGTATAAGATAAATGAGATAGAAGTATGGGAATAGTCCAAGCTTATATTCATGAGAAACAATGGACAACACTTACAATCGCCTTGATGTTAAKAAATCTTCCTCCAATGCTTCTCCTATCCATCCCCTTATTGTATGTTGATAAATGAGCCAGAAGTTTGATATTCTTCTGACCTTAAATTCATATAATCCCCTCCACCCTTGATATGCCTTRTTTTTATAGAGACTTGGGAGGTTTAAAAAACTTAGAATATCAAGGGAAGGTTGAGATATTTCCTCCATAAGTTAGGATTGATTAGCTAAAARGGATAGACTCGAGTGATCATAACCACCAGAATTATTTCAAAGATGACCCAGAGGAAAAGGTGGGATTGGTTAAAACCACCCTAATAGGACCGATGCTCCCTACAAACTTGACAGAGGTTATCAGGGATGCTCCCTCTTGGTCTAGAAAGAGGCATCACACAAGGGGTGACACTCCCTAATACATTGCAAGGGGGTTTCATTGATCCAACTAATCCAATAAATAAGGGGGAATATAATGTGGTCAACCTTTAGAAAGTGTATTTTCTCCTCTTGAGAGCTAGGGAACATGTCAACATGTTTTCCATGGTGCCGGGGATGTGAACACAAGGTGTGACACTTAGATGTGAAAATTTTGGGTGTAACACATACACGAAATTAATTTGGAAGGATACATGATAGGGAAGATGAGGATTCACATATATAGCATCGAACTTGATACTAAGTTGAAATGAGGAGTCAGTAGCTCGTAAGGAGGACAAAAATTAGCTCGTTATGTAGGGAAAATTTGAAGCACCTCTAGGGATGATGTCGCACATGACCTACGAGATAAGTACTCAAAAATATAATAGTTGGGTGTGGCTCGAGCATTCAGTTTGTGTGATGCACATGTATACACACCTTTTGGTATGTGTGGTATTGTTTCCCCCTTAGGATTCTCTATATGCATAGAATTATGAGGATCAAAATTTTATTTCCCTTTAGATTTTGAATCAGGTTTTTCGTAATCACAGGCTCTAGTCAACATATCAAAAATCTTCATCACATCCACCATATTAATGAACGGCATGGTTCCATTTGATGAGGGTGCATTTTGGGTGCCCCTAGCGGATTTCCACTGAAATATCCCACATGCATATTTTTCCCTTGTGGGAATAGGTTCTTTAGCACAGTAGGAAATTGTTGCATTAAAAAGAGTTGAGCATATTCCATCTTTGGGAACTGATGGGTAAGGTGATATTTTCTACAAATTTTGCAAGCAAACTTCACATTTTTCTTCTCCTTCTTGCCCCCCCAAGAATTTACATCAAATTTAACATTTTTATTATTATTTCTACCTCCCTTCTTATCCTTCCTCTTCTTCTTCCATCTTGGTTACTGGGTTCCTTTTGGGGTTTCCAATTGTGCAACATAAAAATCCAATGAATGGATAGTGGAAACAATACTTCCATCAAATGGATGAACCATTATCTGTGTCATCTGGTTCGCAATGAAATCTTTGGTAGTGCTCTTGATGGAACCAATAATGTCGTTGATCTGTGGTCCATACTTCATTTTTTACAGTTCAGTTCCTGGTCATGGTGCATTTGGCATTATCTCATAAAGGATCCTAGATTTTGAGTAGATCAGATCTACCTACTAGGCCCTGAAAATCGTCTCCTCCTCAAGGGATACTCCTAACGTAGACACATATTTGGAGATGTAAGGCAAAAAGGACTTAAGGAACCATTCCAACAAGAACTCAAGAGGGACCTTAGCTTTGATCAACCTCTTCCACCTATGCCACTCTTAGATATGATCTAATATATGAGTGGCTTTATCTTGTTTAAGCATGGACAGGAGATCGGTGTTGGCATTGTACTGGACAGGGAGCTAGAAGTGGTTAAGGAAAACCTAGGCTAGATCATGGAAAGTACGAAATGTTGAGCCATCAAGATCAATGTACCATTTTGCTACAAATCTTGTAATACTATGCTAGAAGATACAGATTCATATGGAATCATTGTTCAAAGAATTATATGAACACCATAAGTGAAAATTCATCACGTGGTCACCTGGATCTTCATCGGATTGACCTTCAAATTTTGGAACATATGAAGGTATATTGGTGGGGACCGAAGGCCAGTTTGGATCATGGAAAACTGGATTTTTCATCATTTTTTATAGGTCTGGAAATTTTAACATTTCCAGAAAAGATAGCCTCAGCGAAGGCCCAGGATTCCAACTAGCAGAGTTGGAGCTCCCAATTGACTAGCCACTGGAAAATGATAACTTGGATTATTACTTGCACTATATTTCCAGGAATATCTTGTTGATGGGATAGGGTTTTGATTAAAACCTTGAAATCCTTGTTTATAAGGAGGAAATCCTCCACCCATCTAGTTCTCGTAAGAAAAAATAGGGTTTCTCCCTGTTGATATCCCTTGCAAAGGGAAAGACCCTTGCATCGGGTAGTTCTGGCCGAGAAATGGGTTTCCCCCTTATGACATCCATTGTGAATATTATGACCCTTGTGTGGGATTCCATTGGCCTTGGAAGGGGTTACCCCATGTTGAAGTTCCTTAAGAGGGGAAGGGATTTCTCCCAAATCCACCAAATATAATCAAAGGGTTTGAAGAAGAAGACATGTTGGATGATTGAAAAAATCTACCCATAGCACCACCCCATCCTATAAAGGGACTAGGGATGGAATATGGGAAATACCCACTCTCAAGTGAGGAGAATGATGGGGATAAATTCCCTCTTCCTTAAGAAATAGCTTGGAAGGGAGTTGAAGAACTCCTAGCTCCAACGTTAATACTCTCAGTAATCGTCTTGGAAATAGCTAACATGTTCGGCATGCCAATCGACGACATTCCAAACAAGAAATCATTAGACATGAAAGGAGACAAAGAGATTTCACTCAAACAATGAGTGGACCCAATGATCGACAACATAGAGCCACTAACCGATGCAGTTATTTTGTATTGAACCACACTTGTTGTTTAGGTAGACAAGAAAGGAGGTAGGATGCCTCCTCATACTATTGTCGACATGGGGGTTGTATGGGGCCTTGTCCCAGACACTTCTAAAGTGTCTTCCATGACGAACCATAAGAGAGGGAGATTATCAGTGTAATCTGACCTGGAATCTGAAATCAGCAAGATGACTGGATCATCTGATCTACTCAATGGAGGGTTAAAGGATCTGACAAATCCTTCAACCTCAAGATTTGATATTTGTATAACCTTCGACGCAAAAGTGTTTTCCTTTGTAGGCTCTATCTATACGATGTCAATGCGACTAGCCAATATAAATATGTCATTTCAATTGATTTGACACCTCAAAGTAGGCGGCAAAGAATCCAATTCAACATGCAGAAGGCCCTGAATTCTCCTAGATCGATGTGGGAGTTTATCAACCACTTTAAATCATAGACTCGAGGTGATTATCAACATACTTACCTAAGTCATCTATGTATGTGGAGAACACCACTAGAAAAAAAATTATGGCAACAAAAAACACAAACAACTTCACCAATACTCTAGCTTGGGTAGACTAGGTCTCGAGATCATAGTAGTAATGAAGTTAGGCAAGGATCTTTCGGACAACGGCACAGGTTAATTAAGTCATGTGGACTGAAGAACGAAGGAGTGAGAGGCATTTACCCTGACCTCCACTAACCATCCCTACCTAGTGCAAGTACCCAAGCTTCGTGGGGCACCCTTCAAGGATACTAGAAAGTGTGATGTGACGTCTAACCTAGGTACCACAGGTAACCTCCCGCAGTCACCTCTAAGAATCCTAGGAAAGGAAATTAAGGATACCAACTCATGGTCAACATCCGAGGGAAAAATTCATAGTTGAGATCGAACGTATCAGTAGGGTAACTAATCCTAATGGCTTGAAAGAACTGCCTCTCAAGGAGGTATGGGCACTAGCGAAACCCCCAAAATACAATCTCTTTACTATGTTCAATCAAGCTTTTGAGGGGTTATCTCCTTGTCTCTCCCTCATGTGACCTCGTGTTTGGATCCTATGTGAGAGGAGGTTCCCATTCACACCTATATGACTATTGGATTTTAAATCTCCCTATATTAGACTCCTAAGTTTCTTTACTGGCCTTGGAGCCCTAGCTTAAATTAGTTTTTTCACCCTAAAAAATGAAAAGTCTAGTTTATTTTAGTTAAGTGTTTGTTTCAAGGGGTTGTTTTTTTATCACAAGGGAAACAGATGCAACTGAGTGATGTTTTTAAGAACACATCATAAAATCAATACACTTATAAGAACATTGTTATATAATAAGCGCGTTCTTCACTAAAAGTAGTGTAAACAGAAACGCTTTAGAAAAAAAGAGAAAACTCTTTACTTTTCAATGATATGAAAGAATGAAAAAAATTATTTAAAAAATGGAATCCTTTCAAGAATGGAAAATGTAATCTGAAACCAAAAAGCACTTTAAAATGGAAAGTATGCTTCAAAAAATTTTATTTTTCAACGAAAAGAGAGTAGTAAGGACTAAAAATAAATACAAAAAGAATTATTTCTAAAGTTATTTTGTTTTTGTTGTTCAAAAGGAAAAGGAGAAATAGGAAAATTTCAAGCAAAATTTCTTCTCAAAAGTGAACAAGAGAGAAATAAAGAAAGAAAAGCAGAAAAAAAAAATCGCCCAAACCTATAAAGAACTATCCAAGACATCAACCATGCCTATCCTAGCCAAGAAAGAAGTTGAGAAAAAACTTCCAAAACTACCTCTACAAGATTAAAAACAGCAAACAAAGAAATCCTTTTTTTTTGTTTTTATTTATAAAGAAACTAACTAATTAATTTATGAACTAAAAAAACACAAATAGAGTCCCAAAACCACAAAACAACTCCAAACACCCAACCCCACACCCAACAAACAGAGAAAGTTGAAAAAGACTCCTCCTGCAGAGATGTATGTGCATGTCCCAAAGGCATCTTGCGTATGTATGTGGTTGTCTTAACTAGAGAACGTGTATGTATGCAACTACTATAAAATAACAACACGTATGTACCTCAAAAATTTCAAAAAATAAATAAGGAGGTATTCAAGCAAGCTTAGGTGAGTAAGGAAGGACTCGGACAATTAAATGTCATTGATCTAAGTATTAGAAAGGATTCAAAGACAAAAGAAAACAAAACAAACCAAGCAAACAAAGCAAACCCCAAAGATAGACCCACTAGTGAGAATCCCAGTATGGTCATGATTTCTATTTGTCAGGAAAGTCCCCTATAGTTGTGGGCTAACTGAAACATATCGATCACCGTAAAAGACAAAAAAAATCCAATAACATCGAACAACAAAGATTCTATAACTAATTTAATTGAAATAACTATATTTTGTAGAAGAGGGTAAGGTAAACTTTCTTGTGGTCCTACGTTTGGTGTCGATCCAAATTCCAAAATCCTCTCGCTCCTTCTTGATTTCTTCTTCTGAAACCTGTAAAACTCACACATACAAGTCTACGCAGAAAATTAGTTATACTAATAAATAACTTGTTAGTTCAATCAAATATGAGAGAAATTCATTGCAATTAGTGTTCTAGACAGTAGACATTCATTGTAAATTAAACGTTAAGAACACAAAATGTCGAAGGAATGAGCATCTTATTAAAATCAATAGTCTGGAGGCTAATTAGTTACTTTCATTCTTGCAACATTTCTTTGTCGAAAGGACATTGAGTTCCTCCATCTAAGCTTCTGCAATAAAGTATATCTCAACCTTTGATACACTGGTAGATTTGAGGAGAATTCAAGAAGGTTTCTAATCAGATAAAGTAGTGTTCAGGGATAACTGGAAACAAGGGCTTCTAGGTTGAGCACCAACAAAGCATGGGAGATTAGGGGATTGCAAACATGGTGGGGATTGACCAACATTTTCTTGATTTGAAATTCATTCATTCATTACCTTTCTCCTTGGATTAATGCTCTATTTAATTCATCTTCAATTAGTTAAAGATGATTGGGTACAGTTAAATGGAGTTAGATAACTAACCAAACCCATAACTCAACTTGTAATTACGCAAAATATTTTTTTTTATCATTTATTAACATGTACACTCCTTTCTTTTGGGAAACTCCATTATATGTTTGCAATAATTATAGTGAGTTATTGGAAATATAATACTATTAATGATGATTTCCTCTATCACCACCACTTTGATGGATTCTCCCTCTTCTGCTTCTGCAAATGTGGATCTATAGAAATCGATCTATGCAACTTGGAAGCCATAAATCCAAGAATAGATCATCATAAATGTTATAGCATCATTTGACACCACATATTCTCATGATGACTCATTGGCCTCAGTTACATCCCTTTCCTTGCTTGCAAGAGCAAAAACCCCATTTTCCTCCCTAAAAATATCTTAAAAAATCCCTTTTTTTCTTTATGTACGCGACTTTCCTTAAAGTAACTCATGTAGATACATTCCTTTCTAGTTAGAAACCCATGTACATGTTTAATTGGCTCCAAAAAAATAATAAATATTGATATTTCTGGTGGATTTGACGGGTTCCCTAGGTTCTTGACCTCTTGTATCCCATTCATACCTACTCCAAGCCTTGGGATGGAGGAAAGATATATCAAAGAAATGAACCCTTATGCTAGAATTTTACTTATAGCCCTGCAAGTCCCCTTTTTCCCTTGCATCTGAAATTGTCCTTCCCTCCTTGAAAACCCTTGTTTTCAGTATTTTTGTTTCCCCTTATCTTGTTAGGAAGAAATCCATTTCTTTCTTGGAACTATTGGAACACAACTATTTGTAGGTTATGCTTGTCATCTCTAGCCTTGGGTGGAGAAATTGGATCCTATTCCTGGGACTGTGCTACAGTGGTTAAAGGTTGTAACCAACTTCTATGTTGTTTTTAATACAATATCTCTCATTCTTTTCCATTTTTATTTGTTGATTCATACTTTAAATGAGATTATTTTATGTCTTGTCTTTAATCTATCATGCAAATTGAAATGATCATGAATAGTTAGTTAGCATATAACTACCTATTTACAGTTCCATGCTTCTTTATTTGCAATAATTTCAAAGGATCATTGTGTAAGAGTTCTAGAGAAACAGTTCTTGAGCAAGATCGACTTCAAACGTTGGTTTCCAAGTATGTTCAATTTTAAATCCTTTGAAAGTTAGTTATTGAAAGTAGTTACTTTTAATTAAATGCCTAATTAAGGTATGAGAGAAGTCTTTTCGGAAACTTTTGTGTTGTGGCCCTGACCCTTGTGTTGTGGCCCTGACCCATAGTCATAGAACTTATATTTTCGTAACATAATTGGCGACTCCACTGGGGAATTCTCCCTTTTTGGGTCATTAGGGATGCTTTCTTTTTGAATTTATTTTGAAACTTTTTTTTGTGTTTTAGACCTTTATTTAGCATTCTCTGAATTTCTACAATATTGTCTAAGTCTTCTAGACCTTTCTCTCTCAATTTTAGAGGCTTTTATAGGGTGCACGTGGTTTTCTTTTGATACAGTTGTGTACATATGCAACTTTCCTTGAATAACGTTGCATACATATGCTACTTTTATCTTAGACAACCACATACATGTTCTGGGTTTGAGTTTGTTACTCTTTCCATATCACTAGAGGGTGGGGGTTGTGACACTATAGGGTCTTTCTAGGTCATGTTGAGTCTGTAGAGTTTATTTTTGGTGTCAGAAATTGTTTCTTTCGTTCTTGACTTTTCTCTTTGTTTTCCATTATATTTTGGCTCTATTTTGGTATCTCTGCTACATTTTGTATTTTTGGTTTTTTGACCCCTATGATAAATGGTATTTTCTTGTGGATTTTAACTCTTTGAACTATCAAAATTTCATCTTCAATACTGGTCTCTATTTGTAGGGTAATCAAATCCTCTACATAAAATTTGTGTCCCCTACTTCCAATCCAACTTCAAACTCCCTATATAAATCACACTCATATGGATGAGGCTCTCTAACCTTCTTATCAAATTATAGATTTTTAACATATTGAAAGAAACTAAAAATGTTATGGAAAACTTTCACTTCAAAAATGAAGAAAAAAAGGAAATTGAAAAATAAATGAACACAACATTTTCCATAAACTTTTAAGTTTTTAATGATTAAATGTACCTTGAAATTTGTGCTTTTTTTAAACTAGAGGAGTTAATAACTGGTTGGGATCACCTAGGAAAGGCTTGGGTTCAAATCCAATTGGGTTCCACTAAATCCCCTAGGCTAGTGCCAACATCCAGCAAGCTAATGCCTACCAGGTAACTTATAACTTAGCAAGGGATGAGATGTCTGGAAACACACTTAAAAAGGGGGTCCCACTCATGGGGTGGTGTATCCTTCTAGCCTTATCAATGGAAATAGGTGGTGAAAATAAAAATATCACATCAAGAATAAAAACCATCACAAATKTTTTACTCCAAAAACAACCRTTTAAGGCCTCAAGTGGGCTCCATAAGGTTTTGGACCCTAAATCACCAAAGTGGGACCTTCCCATAAAATAGGCCAGWAAATCCAATAGCTCCAATTGTTACACCCTAAAAGTACCAAAATAGATGAAAAATTATATAATGATCCACTTTGGATCATACCTCCTCCCCAAAAACTTCTATTAAAGGAGGTGAGGAAATTTTTCCTTTACCTTCTCCCYAGAGTACCATTTGGCCTTGCATGAAGTTGTCCTTTCAACTCAACCTACCAAATTTCATACTACCCCCATCTAGTTGTTATGGACTTCTTCTATAAATTGTATMGTGTGTTAACTCTTCTTAAGATTCTAGTGCTAGGTCCTCTATGGTAGGTAAGTCTTTCTCATTGATTTCATGGTCCAACATGGAAGGCTCATAGAGATTTAGGTTTTTCACATTCACTACTGAGTAAATGCACATATATGGGGGTAGGCTAGGTCTATATGCATTATCACCCACCTTCCTCCAACACTTCAAAATAACCATACCACGGGGCCTTGATATTGTTATCAGGACCCTATGGCCTTTGTTTGTTTAGATACAACCAAACTTTGTCTCCCACCTTGAACGTTTTCTCAATTTTGTGCTAATTGTGCTAGATTTTGTACTTTTCTTGTGACTTATTCAATGTATCCTATACTTGCAAATATATTTATCTAATATGAATTTTTATCCTTTAATGATTCTCATGTGGTATCTTCCCTCACTCCTCCTTGTTGTTCATATACAATATTTAAGAGTGAAGTGGGTAAATACTGAAATCAAGTTTCAAAAGGGGATTTACTAGTAGAAGTATGGACTACTCGATTATAAAAGTGATAAATATAAATAAAATTTTCATCCCAGGTCCTTGGATTCTTCTTATTATAACCCCTAAAAACATAAACCAATGTCTTGTTCACTACTCTTGTTTTACCATCAATATGTGGATGGAAAGTTGTGGATATTTTCAAATTGGTGTCCATATTCTCCCAAAGTATAGTTCAAAAGGCACTAAGAAATCTAGTATCTCTATTTGATATGATGCTCCTTGGTATCCCATAGTGCACCCATAGCATACCCACTTGCATCCATCTCCACCTCAAAATGATTTTGCAAATTAATAAATACAAGAACTGATTCTTGATTAATCTTTCTATTCAACTCCTCAAAAGTTTTATGTTGATTCTCTCTCCACTAGAAACTCTTGTTGATAATTTTTATAGCATGGAGTGATGTAGCCATGGCTAAAAATGATGTTATAAACTTTCATAGGTATTATGTTGGCCTAAAAATCTCCTAGATTTAGTGACATTAGTGGGATTTGTCCACTTAAGGATGGATTCCATATTTGAGGGATCTATATTGCGTTCCCCTCCACCAATCACATACCCTAGATACACCAATGACTACTAAGAAAATTCACATTTCTTAAGGTTTACCAAAAATCGATTATTTTTTAGAGACTCTAACACTTTCATGAGATGTGAGATATTCTCTTCTCTAATAGATATATAAACCAATATATCATCTAAGTACACTAATACAAATGAATCTATAAAGGGACTAAAACATCATTCATCCAATGCATAAATGTAGAATCTAGAAAGGGACAGAATGCATCATCCATCAAATGCATAAATGCAGTTGGTGCATTACATAAACCAAAAGGCATTACCAACCATTAGTATAGACATTGTCTTTTCTTGAAGGTAGTCTTCTAGATGTATTCTTATTTAACTCATACCTACTGGTATTATATTTTGAGATCCAACTAGGTGAAGTACTTTGCATGTTGCAACTAATCTATCAAGTCATCAATCTCAGGAAAAAAGGTATAAATTCTTGAGGGTGATATTATTCAAATATCTATAGTTGATACACATAATAGGTGACCCACAAGGTGAGGTCTTTTTTTGTAGATAAATCTGGCTTACAGATAAGACAAACCTCCCTTGGATAATCCCTTGATCTAAGACAGAAAACGGGGCTAGATTTCTAAATAGTTTTCCCTAGATCCAAACAATCAGTTTCCTTTTTATACTAGAAGAGGGAGAATGGCATAATTTTTCAATGAATTTTATCCTCGCGTGTCTAGCTGATGCATCTCTCAAGATCCATCTCGAGCTCTTGTGATCTTCTTCTTGAACATAAGCAACAAAAAATTACCAATCTATGAATTCTCTAAGTGTTAGGAAATAACAATACTAGTCTATATATAACCTGATCTATTCAAGGAGATATCATATATATCTTCTACAATTGAATACCATCAAAATGGACAGGGGAAAACCATAGATCTATATCATAAAAATGGATAAGTACATCAATACTTTTTCACCTTCAATGAATGATTCATTCCTCCGTGTACTCCTTCCTCTTGATCCTCCTAGGCTCTCACTCAAGCAAGGAAAACTTGATATGAAGGATAAAGTGAATGAAGAATCTCCTCTAAAAATACAATAGCATATATCTATAAATGATTCTTCCCCCTTTTTCCATGGATGACCTTTCTTATATAGATTGGTGAAGGAGGCTAAGAGATGGTTCTAGATATCTAGAATTTGGTGAACCTTGATTGTATTTAGATATCCCAAGCTCTTGCCACGAGAAAACCAACTCATATAGATTTGATATGAGTGAAACTTCTGGATGGCATGCATAAAATATTTGAAAATTATGGGAAAAAATGGTCCTGTGTGCAAAATCTTATGGGTCGTGGCCAACCCAAAGAGATGATAGCAGCATGCTCTGACATGAAAGTCATTCAAAACTTTCTCAGCTTCCTCAAGTAAAAGGTAGTGACAAGATCAAATCAACCCTTCTATTATAGAGAGTGTCATCGATGATAAGGTAGTGTCTAACTAGATGGTGTATATGTTGATGCTCATCACGGGATAAATGAGAACAAAAATGTTGGGTTTGGAGATTTACCAAGACATATCCATGCCATGGATTAGACGATTCAATGAGGAATAAAAAATCGTCAGGAAAAGAGTCATTAACTAGGGTTCATCATCAACTCGGGGAAGGTCAGAAACCAACTCAATGAAATCCAAAGATTTTGTAGAATTGGAAGAAACAAACTCCAAATCAAAGTCTTGTAGGATAACAATCCACTTGGATTATTTTCCCCCAATGATATGATGGCTCGATATTTGTTGCATCGGGTTGGCATCGAAAATGATAGTGGTTTTTTGCAGGAGTATATAATGTCGCAAACATTAGTCATCATGAACTACTGTCGAGGCCAACTTCTCAATGTGAGAATACTAAAGATCGGGACAAGCAAGTCCTTTTCTAACATAGTATATGACATTTTCATTGTATGCATTGTCCTCTTGGATAAGCATCATACTTATGGTGGACTTGGAGGCTACGAGATAGAGAAATAAATTTTTGACCGCAATTAGGAGGGATTAATATTTGAGTTGACACCAAGGCCTTCTTCAAGGCGTCAAATGACCATTAGGCTTGGATTTCCCAGAAAAAAGGTACAACTTTCTTCAATAAGTGCATAAAACCTTTAGTTATATCATCATAATTGACAATGAATATACACAAAAAATTTACTTTCCCTTGCAAACTTTGAAGTTGGATTATAGTGCGAGGAGGAGGCAAGTTGACAATCGCCTCAACCTTCAATGGATAAACCATGACACCATACTTGGATATGATGAATCCTAGAAGACACCCAGAGACCACACAAAAAATGTATTTATGTCGATTCAAATGAATATTATAGTAACGACATTGGGTGAAAAAGGCCCACAAGTGACCAGGATGATCTTCAAATTTCTTGGAATGAGCACCCAAATCATCTAAGTATGCCTCTACAATATGTTTGATGTCATGAAATGCATATGACATGGCCCATTGGAATGTATCCCCAACATTTTTAATACCAAATGGTAACTTTCAATAAGAAAAAGTACCCCAAGGACAAATGAAGGTAGTATTGTGTTGATCTTGTGGTTTGATATGCATCTGATTACAACTAGAGAAACCATCCATGAATGAGAAGATTTCACTCTTGACACATTCATCGATAATATAGTCAATGCATTATGTAGGATAGTTATCCTTCGAACAAGATTTTTTCAAATCCATATAATATGCCTTGTTTCTTAGCGACTGGAATGATATTGGATACCCATTCATTCAAGGGAACTAGATAGATGAACTAGGCATGAAGAATATTTTCAACCTCCACCTTGATGGTAGTATCTTTCTTTGGGTCAACCGGTCAAATACTTTTCTGAACAAGCTTGGCTCCATCATATGTTTTAATCTTGTGTTCAACAATCTAAGGGTCAATCCCGGACATTTCTTCATAGAACCAAGAAAACACATCGTGAAATTCTTTGAATAGGGTTGTATAAGTTCAATATCCCAAGGAGAACAATAAACACCTATCAGAATGTGTTCCACAACACCTACCTTCTGGGAAATGTCAATGGGAATGGTTTTTGAAATGTTATCCAAATTCCCTCATGAAAATATGTATTTAGTCAAGATGGGATATTGGTACCATTAAAAATTATCAGAGGCAACGTGATTTTTAATGTCATCCTCTTGATGTTCCAAATTGGGAAGAAATAATGAGGGATGATGCATGTCATCCCATGACCTATCTAGTGAATAGAAGACCTCCATGATGGCCTCATATGAAGGAAGCAAAAAATATAGGAAGTCATGTGAAGTAGGAAGAGGATTGATTACCCAAGAAGGCCTCAGATACTAATCGGATTCCACATCCTGTGGAGATCCGGATCAAGGTCAATAGAGATTCACCGGATCACTTTATAGGAAATATCTACCGCAAAAAGTGACATAATATCTCTAAAATACTTGACGTCCTCTGGATGAGGAACCACTTAAGGATCGAAAGAGTACCCAAGGGATCCACTGGTAAATGGAGAGATCATATTGATCGGAATAATAGTTGAAGAATGAGGAAGTGTGGGAAGGGGAAATGTTACCATGAGGGAAGAGTCTTTGAACATCCCCACACCAACACTCACATAAGCATTCTGGGAATCACCAACAAAGGGTATATTGGAACCTTCATCAGTTCTAAGGTCTAGGGTACAAAATGAAATTTGATCAATCATAATAATATTTCCTTGGTGATGAAAGAAAAAGACCCTAAAGATGAACGAAACGATAGCACTAATCTCGTATAACCAAGGTATGCAAGTAGAAAATATACTCCATCAAAGCATTGACTATCTCCGCCTCCATGGAGACAGCTTTGCAACCTAACTCAATGGGAAATGCAAAAATAATACCATGTGGCTTGAATAAGTGTCCATAAAAATCCTTCAACATGGTGCGAATGGGTTGAGATTTGGAGAGCCAATGGCTTTCCAACATGACATGGACATAATTCAAGTCGATGCAACTTCATTAACCACTGTGTGAAATATTTTTTTCTCAAGTACTCACACTTTAATATGAAAAGTGATTTGGTGGGAAAGTCGAGTACGGGCCTGGTCCATGTCAAACACAATCAAACTAGATTCCAAGGGATCAACCCTACCTATATCATTAAATATATATTTCCACTACATGGGGAAGCTTTGAAGGACTTCTAAAGCAGACATGGCACATGGTGCATAGGCTAAATCTTCCACAATATTGTAGTTATGGGTAGCTTGTGTGTTTGGATTGTGTTTCTTGCATCAAAGTAAACCCTTGGGTGGGTGAATAAATGTTTCGTAGTATGGATTCTCTATCTAGAGAGGGCCACCAAGATAGGAAGAGGAAGTTGGATCTTGATTCGTAGGACCTCCCTCGTGAATATCATATTTTTGTGCTTGGGTCTATAAGGAAATCGCCTGATCACACATAATGACACTGGCGGTTGAGAATGATCCCTCAAACTAAAGGGCACCTACCATTCCCCCTTGCAAAGGGGTAGGATTTGATGCAATCATTTTCCAAGGCCTTGGGGGAAGGGATGAGTCAAAATAGTAGGCTATTGGGGAGCCTTATGTTGGAAAATGTAGTGATGGATTTCATCCTTCCTAGGACACTGATGAGTGGGATGGTCCTGGTTAAAGATCATTAAAGAAAACTGACTCTTTCTCTTCTCTTTGGTGCCTCCCCCAACATTGGTTTGGGCTTGAGGGGCTCCACATTCATTAGTATAATTATTCTTCTTATTTGTGTTCTTCTTTCCCAGGTTATTGAGGATTCTTCAGTTGCATGGATTGCACTGAATTCACCACACAGAATTGAATGGGAGCCTAAGAAACTTCAATGGTGATCCTAGCAACTGGTTAACCAACTAACTAGCCCATAGATGCACTGTAAATAGAACCAACCACACCATCAACATGGGGTCCTAGTTTTGGTCTATGTGGATGTTGGCCCTTGACCAAGTTTTGAGGAAACATTGGTCCTGTTTGACCACTTTTGGGACTTCGACAGGCTGGTTGAAGATGGAGCACCCAGGCGGAGATGAGATCACGAGATCTTGCTTGTTTTACGTGCTTGTGGACCCAGCAAAGGGTTTTAGGGTTTATGTAACGGGTTATGGGATGTCGACACATGGGTTTACCCATGTTTAGTAATTTTTGTAAATGTATAAATAAGTAGCTAAGAAATGTAAGAAGTAGATCGATAAGGATTGATTGGATATGTGCATATTATATTGGCTTAGTGCAAGAGGTTGAAAGTTGCTTTTTGCAGACAGATTGTGTAAAGTAAGGCTCTGTGCTAGTAAGGAGTTGGCTCTATTCCTTGACCTTATTTTGGGAAGAAGGATCTGGCGCACAGATCTCCTGTCCTCGGCGGAGTTGGCTCTGTGGCTTTGTGTACAGGAGCAGATGACTATAAGAATATTGAAGACTAATAAAGAAGAAGAATAAGTTGGTGGATGTAACCCCACACTGGGGTGAACCATGTATATCCTGTGTCTTGATGTGCTTTGTGCGATGTTGTTTATGTATTTTTCTGCTTAGTGATGTTTTTATAGTGTATGATGAATGCATATGATGTTGTTTCTTAGTGCTTAAAGGTATTTTGAATGTTAGATCTGAGCTAATTCTATGTGCTAAGTGATTGGAAGTGCTTGATCTTTATTATTACTACGTTGTTATGTAATAAGGGTTTAATCTGCGATGTGAATGAGATTAAAGAAACTAATGCATATTGTTGTTTAAGTGCTCTGTTAAGTATTGTAATCACATATATGTGTCCCAACCTAGTTGTAGACACCTGAGTCCTTCAACCCCCCTGCCTCTACCTCGGGTGATACTTCATCTGCTTCGCAGGTGTTGCCGAAAGGGCTGGTAGTTAGGTTTTTTTTTGTGCGTTGTTGAAACGTTGAACCCTGGGTCTGCCCCTATGCCAACAAATGGTTCCGTTGTTAGGACCTGAATGTTAAGAACCAAACATCAATATAGCATAGA
>SNQJ01S0063412.1:61842-83150 GCA_010110895.2 Picea sitchensis
TATTTTCAGATCATAAATATATTGGTCATAAGGTTGAGGACTGCCCAAGGATGATTGCTAAAGTTGAAAAGATGAACATGAGACAAGAAACCTATAAATAAGGTCAAGAAATTAAGGATATCTTAAAGAATCATATAGAAAAAGAGTCAAAGACTACGTTAATATAGTTACAAGAAGTAATAGAGGATCACAGAGACATCAGTTTACCAAAGATCCTGAAAGAAAAACAGCGCATAGTCACAATAATAGAAGACTTTGACATAGACTATGTATTGGATGAAGAAACACATGTGAACATTATTCCAAAAAGCACTTGGAAAATTTTTGGAAAGCCTGTTATGATACCTTCATTGGGAAGGATAGGCTTGTTTAAAGGAAAGATGATAACCCTATGTGGAAGACTTACTAATATACCTATGTTTGCTCATGAAAGATCGACAGAAGAGGACTTCGAAGTTTTTAGGTTTGTTGAGAACAGCGCCCCTTTTCCACTTTTATTAGGAAAGACTTGGATTGAGAAGGATCAAATCATAGGGAAAGCAGAGGAGGAAGCTACAAAACAGAACAAGAAAGAACTAAGGGAAATCATAGCCAGAAAAATAGAGTGACTAATAGAAGAACAAGAGGATAAGTCGAAGCAATAGAGGACCATAGAATTAGTTGTCGAAGTTGAAAGAACATAGGAAGGCTTAAATAACCTGTCCATGCAAGAAGAAAGTATGTCCACCTAGGACCTAGTAAGCAAAGAGGTATTACCTCTCAACCCTTTGAAATAACATCAACAATGTGAAGTCATTATGCGAAGAGAAGATAATAATAAGAATGGAAAGAGGAATCTAGAGACTCAGATCACAGGAAATAAAGAAAGAAATCTCAGTAAGAAGAAAGCTAAGTTAGACAAACTACAGAAAGCTCCAGAGAAAACTTCGCAGGAGCCAGATCTACAGAACTCGAACCTCGCCGAAATAGCAGAACCACGCAGAATGGAACTTTGCCACGGTGAAGCTATATTACCATTGAAGGTGCCCCGACCGTTAGAATAACGCTCCAGAATGGATAGAAACACAGTTTTTGACGGAAAGACCATCTATGGACCGTTGGGACCACGCCATAACGAACGGATTTGTATTGATTGAGGCATTCCTGCCCATTAGAGGAATCTGTTATGACACTCGCTTATTTAACCCATCAGATGCTGTGTCGGGACCAATTTTTTCCACCCGTGATTATCTGAGCTAACAAAGAATCCATTGTATCGCAATGTGCTTTCTATACCTCTCCACCTATGTGATTACCTCGCTTGTCTGTTCGCCTACCCGATCTAGTTGGTTACAAGTGTGAATGTTGGACGAACATAGCACATTAGAGAAATCTGTGGAGGAGATTCTCTTGGAGCTCATGGTTGATAGAGTTATGTCTGTAGGAATACAGGTGTCGTCGACTAGAGGATTGTAAGAATCCTCCTTGAGTGGACGTCATTCTATCTGAATCGTAACTGAGAAGCAAATCAAGAACCACAATGATCTGGCTAATGCAAAGGAGATCTCATTGGTCTTGCCTAAATACATATCGCCTTTGGCTTGCACAGTTAGTCGTGAAAGTATCCCACACGACTTTGAATATGCGTTGATCACTGCGTACATCTCGAAGGGGATACGTGTAGTTGGACCCTAATTAGGAAACATCCCAGCTTTGAAGAACAATGAATTTAACCTCGGAGACAGGAAGAACTACGCGATGCTCTCGTTGCATTGGTATTTGATGAAGACGACTAGGAATAAACCTCAGATAGTCTCCTAGTCGTGGATAAAGGATCTCACACAATCAACGATCTTGAATGTAATGAAGATCCCTCACTTTGGCTGACACCAGGAGGTTAACGCTTGCATTAAACTCCTCCTGTCATGTTATCATGGAGGCTATCTATGGCTATACAGGTGTGTCACTGTGGATCTAACATTGATCCACCTCATCACAGGACTGAGCATGCAAGCACTGGACCCTCAATAGTTCTACCCAGGGAAGACTTCACATCGCTCCCCAACACAATGCATAATGGAGATTATGGTGATGTAGAGAAGGGAAAGCGAGGCTACAAGGTAGCCTCCATCTAGTATGGCACAGTGCACCTAGTTTGTCATCTTATAGCTGGAAATCTCATCAGAAAGAACCATCTAACACAGGTCATTGGGTTCGTAGTAGACCTTGTAGGGAATTGTGTAGAAGGAATGAAAATTAACTGGGTGAGTTACCTCGTCAACGAGCTAGAAAAGGACTGGCGTAAAGCATAGGATCAAGGATACGAATTCCATTTCATTTGGTTACTATTACTGATCGCCTTTGTCGCTTGGAAGATGTCGAAAGGAGCGACATTTCCAGAAGTTGAACCACCGGAGTCGTTGGTCGCAAGGTTCTCTACCTTGTGGTATAAGAATGATATGTCGAAGCAGTGGCAGTCGAACATTGTCATCCATGATTACTACCAACATCTGAAGTGTGCTATTGAAGAATTTCCACGAATGACCCCGAACACATTGCATCAGTACAGACCGCTAGCGAAGTTCTGTGTAGATCGACACTTTATCTACATCACCACGTGCAGGGATGAGAGTAAAGAGATATTGCAGACCTACTATAAGCTGACTGATGAAG
The DNA here is from genome assembly GCA_010110895.2 of Picea sitchensis. Taxonomy (NCBI): domain Eukaryota; kingdom Viridiplantae; phylum Streptophyta; class Pinopsida; order Pinales; family Pinaceae; genus Picea; species Picea sitchensis. The sequence goes on from SNQJ01S0063412.1 coordinate 64,495, forward strand.
ATATGGAGGAGATCACCAAAGAATGGCCAGCAAAGTTCCTTGTACCAGTTGAGGATGCAGAAATCTCCAACCCTGACATCATTGGAAGCCCCTTGGTCACCCAGGTCGAACATGATGGACAGACTAGTGCGAAGAAAAAGAATAAAAAAGAGGAAGTGTAGAACATAGAAAGTGATGAGGAGGACAACGCCTTAGAGGAAAAGAGGCATGTCTCACCCGCGAAAGGAGGAGGAGACAAAGTGAATCCAGAAGAAGAAGGGGAAGAAGGAGAAAAGCAAGGAAAAGTTGAAGTAACATCACCGAAGGATCCCCCTACAGAGGCCAAAACATCAAATAAAATCAAGGTTTCTCCACAGAAACCCTCAGCAAGAAAGAAGACCTACGCTAATAAGCCTTAGTCGAAGAATGTGCTCATAGTGGATGATGTTGATCTCATCATCACATGCATGGAGGATGCTTCAGAATATATCTTGTAGAGACATGGAGCGAACCAGGAGACTTTGTATGAAATAATATAAAAGGATATGAAATACATACAACAAGCCATCCATTCGAGCTGCGCAGTACCTACTGCGCCTTCTTCGTCGAAGATTGCATAATTGGGGGATGAGCCCGCCCAGTTATGAAGATTAGCATATGCAATAGAGGCTCGACTTCAGCGAGTCTAAGAAGAAAAGGAACAGGCTATAGATGCCTTGAAGAAAGAAAAGGAGGAGGTCCTAGAGAAACTTTGAGTTGCGTAGAAGGAGAAAAATGAAATTCGGGCGAAGTTCAAGAAGAACAATGGGAAGATACAGGAAGAAAAAGACCAGTTGCTCACAGAGTAGACTGCGGTCAAAGAAGAAGTGACTAATGCAATTCACTCKGTACCGGTCTTGTCACAAGAGGAACCATAGTCAACCAATATGAAAGTAGGGAAGCTCACTAAATCCATTCARCAAYAGCTTCAAGCACGGATAATGGAGTTGGAGCTCCAAGCAGTGTCGAGAACTCCGCAAGAAGTGCTCGACCAAAGGGAGGAAGATTCTAGGAACGCAATAGAAAGAATCAGGGCACTTTCCTCAGAGTGTAAGTAATTAAGTAATTGTAGTGAGCAGACCTACGAATGCCTTGCAGAAGATCCAGAGCTGAGGAAACTGGAAGCACATCTCCAGGAGGCGCAGAAGTAGGCATCCACTGTGAAAGCATGGATGAAGTTGCTTACTGCAGTCGAGAGGATGAAAACATCATAGGAACAACGCGAAGTCTAGAAGCAGATTACTTCCATCTAGAGAAAAGTCATGGAATTTACACAGATATTATAGCTGGGTGCAGGACAAAGCCTACATGATTTTTGAAGAGATTGAAGGACAAGGCTCACAGCTAGACCAAGTGGTTGCGACAATGGAACAGTGCCTGGAAGGGCCTGTTACAGAGAAACTGATTCAGAAGTTCGTCGAGCAGGAGGCTCTGGTGAAGCAACAAGTCAAGGTAGCTCGAGCTAATCTTGAGGCCTTTAAAGGTATGTTTCCTAGATCTAAGTTACTCGGGATGAGTCACAGGTGAGTGTTGGGGGCCTGTTGGCCCTTGACCAAGTTTTGAGGAAACATTGTTCATGTTTGACCACTTTTGGGACTTCAACAAGCTGGTCAAAGATGGAGCACCTAGGCGGAGCTGAGATCATGGGATCTTTATTTTTTTTCGGGATTGTGGACCCAGCAAAGGGTTTTAGGGTTTATGTAATGGGTTATGGGATGTCGGCCCATGGGTTTACCCATGTTTAGGATTCTTTGTAAATGTATAAATAAGTAGCTAAGCGATGTAAGAAGTAGATCGATAAGGATTGATTGGCTATGTTCATAGTATTTTGGCTTAGTGCAAGAGGTTGAAAGTTGCTTTGTGTAGATATACTGTGTAAAGTAAGGCTCTATGCTAGTAAGGAGTTGGCTTTGTGCCTTGACCTAATTTTGGGAAGGAGGATTTGGCGCATTGTGTGCAGATCTCCTGTCCTCGGTGGAGTTCTCTCTATGGCTTTGTGCAAAGGAGTAGATGAATATAAGAATATTGAAGACTAATAAAGAATAAGAAGAAGTTGGTGGACGTAGCCCCACACTGGGGTGAACCACGTATATCCTGTGTCTTGATGTTCTTTGTGCGATGTTGTTTATGTATTTATCTGCTTAGTGTTGTTGTTATAGTGTATGATCATGGCATATGATGTTGTTTCTTAGTGCTTAAAGGTATTGTGAATGCTATATCTAAGCTAATGTTATGTGCTAAGTGATTGGAAGTGCTTGATCTTTATTATTACTGCATTGTTCTGTAATAAGGGTTTAATTTGCGATGTGAATGAGATTCAAGAAACTAATGCATATTGTTGTTTAAGTTCTCTATTAAGTATTTTAATCACAGATCTATGTCCTAGCCTCGTTGTAGACACCTGAGTCCTGCAACCCCCCTGCCTCTACCTTGGGTAAGACTTCATTTTCTTCACAGGTGTTTACGAAAGGGTCGGTAGTTAGGGTTTTGTTGGTGTGATGTTGAAGCATTGAACCCTGGGTATGAACCTCTACGACCCTGGAACATGAGGGATGATATCATATATAATCCCAGGTTGAGAGTAGATCATATCTAAATGTTGGGAACGAAGGATATATTTCTCCTAGGAAGTCACCCCTGCCATAACAACATCCTTAGAAATAGGTGGCAAGAGGGAATTAGTAAACCACTCCATGACGAGTTGGTTAGGAAATGTGGCTTTGATTATTCTGCGCCTTTGTCTCCACTCATGAATATGATAATAAATGTGATTGGATGTTCCTTGACATAGAGATTTCAAGATCTCTATCCTAGTCTCATACCAAATGGGAAGTTGAAAATGTGTCAAAAACTCCATGGCCAAGTTATTGAAGCTAGAGAAGGAAGCACCCTTCACTTCTATGTACCAATTTGTGGCACCTCCTATCAGGGATCGCTAGAAAATACGTAGTCTAATACTATCATCCATTAAGTATTTGGATGAACACCATAAGTAATAGGTCATGATATGCATAGAAATATATTCTATCGGCTTACCATCGAACTTTGTCATGTCATATGGTAGCTTTGTGGGTATGGTTGACTATAATGGATCATGGAGAATGGGGTCATTTTTCAAATGAAAAAAATATGGAAAGTCTAATGTCACCAAGAAAGGAAATGACGTGTTTGAAAATGAAGATGGGGTGGATGACTAATAATATTGATATATGTATGTTCCTTGACCTCCCCCAATGTTTTTCTTTATAGATGGAGAAGGATTTCCAAAAGGGTGAGTTCCCCCAACGATGGAAGCACTCCCAAGATCATGACTACTCTCAGAACCAAACATGCCCCTAATGGGATTACCTCCAGGGATAAAAGGACTGAACATTCACAAAAAGGATTACCTCCAGGAGCGGACATGGAACCTACAGGAAAATTGCTCCCCTAATAAAAAATATCCGCATAAAAGTAACTTTCAAAACTAGAAGTATGGATAAATTTTAGGGATAAAAGGGTATCCACCCCACTGAGCATAATTTCCCCAAGTGGGAGTACCCCTAGGAATAATGGTATAACTAGGAGTACCCCATGGGGATTTCCCCTAGGAACTGAGGTAAATGGTGTAGGGATAGAGATCCTAGGAATCGATGTACTACCCCAGGAGATGTTAAATCTCCCCATAACATTGTTTCCCCGATAATGACTATGAACAACCCCAAATCCACTAGAAATGTTCCAACCGAAGGGAAAACTGGAATTTGGCATCACCAGGACACCTATAGGTAAATTGGGGGTGGAATAAGTCCCACTCCACATTGAATACAAATCTAGGCCCCCCAATGGATGTAGATATATATGTGGGCATCACAACAAATGGTATGGGAGTGTTAATTCTAGGTAGAATCATGGAAGAAAAAGAAAATATGATTGTCATCCCCAAAATGGAGAAACTTGACGAAATGGGCATGGGCAATGTAGTTCCAATGGAAGTAATGGACGATAAGGTGGACATCACTATGGTGCCCCCTGTAATTATCGTTGATGGGATAAAAGGCTCAGCCACACTAGAAAAACCACTTGGGCCTGGAATGTTGTGAGAACGTCTAAACAAGGAAAAAGGATCACTAAAAAACTCCCTAACCTGGACAAGTACGGGGTTTTTAGTCCCAGTCAAAAGAGGGTTAAAATGAGGGGGAGTAATTTTCTTAACCACTTAAATGTCAAATGCCTCACTCTCCTCAAACATTCTATCTGGCTCTCAGTACTCTCTGTTGAGTTAAGAAAAAGGTACAAATATCCTCCTTATTACCATGGTTTATGATATATTATTGATTGAATTTTCTATTAATTAGAAGTAATTAGGAAAAAAAATGATTAAAAAGTCTTCTAGGAATGTTATTGAGTGATATTAGATAATTTCTGAATTTCGGTTTGAATTGTTTGATTTTATTGCAAAAAATGGACAATTGATGTTACCTCAAGATGATTAAAGAGATCCTGAAAATACATAAGTTGTTGAAGATCGAAGGAGTCAAGCATAAAGTGGTTTAGAAGAAGATTGACTTGTTATTTTGTAATCTTTATAAATAGTAAAATCAATCCTGAGGATCTCTCGATCCTCAAGATAGCTTAATTTACTCATGTCATTGTAATGTATAGAGGATGATCAACAATAGAGAGATATCCAAGAAATTTATCCAAGCATTCAAATCTTTGAATAGATTTGTACAAGTAGTCCATTGTAAATGATTTATCAGTTATGGAATTAATGAAAACCTTGAGTGTTTTGATCATCTTTGCATGCTGAGTTTTTAGTAGCAGTATCTTCGGAAGACCGTGGGCCCAGTTGGAAGGAGTTATTGTCTCAATCTGTAATCGTATCAATTCTATTTAGTCTGTGATTTGAATTTCCTTGCAACAGTTAAGGTAAATTCATGAGTGTATTGATTATTTTATAAATTGGTTATGTTGTTTAATTACAGAGGATAGATGTTTCAATTGAAGGTTATAGATTGTTGTTCCATTTCCCATTGTTGTTAGTTTATTGTTTGAGAGTTCCTTGAATTTTCGCATACGTTGTTCCTTTTATTAAATTAGCATTTGTTGTTCCTTTCCCTTAAATTCACATTTGTTGTTCCTTCTCAATTTTACATTATTTTGTTGTTCTTTTCCAACAGGTTAAATAATCATTGATAGATTGATTCATTAAGTTTTTTCACATATTAAATCATTGTTTCTTAGTTAGATGAATTCAGCAAATTGATTGATGTTTTAATTCACAGTGTGGCAGTGATCAGATTACAATTTTGTTGAGTAAATTCTTAGTTTCATATTTTTTAATGAATGTGTGAGGAACTTTATTATTGATAAACTTGGATTTTCTTTAATTACATGATTTTAACCTCTACAACTATCTGCATAGACTTTGTTGATATTCTTGAAAGAAAGACGAATCCGTGTTTGATAAATTAATGTCATACTAAGGTTGTTTTTAGGACATCTTTAGAGCTCAACATTTTCACGTCGTTGCTGGGGAGAATGTCAAAGATGGCATAGGTTGTGTCTCTGGAGGATGAGGTATTGAAAACGGAAGGTAAGAACCTACGTAGGTAACAAGTAAAATGCTTGTGCCAACACCTACCTTCAGTTGATGCATAGAGGTTATATATGTGCTTAGAATTTTGTGTGAGTGTCTATGACTAAGAAGAAAGAACCTTAAAAATTAAAACCCCCACCAAAAACTACAAAATCCCAGGGCCTAGTCCCCCCTGGAAGGAGAACTTTCATAGACAAAATTATCCAAAAAGTTGAATCTCAAGCCTCGGTTGGACCTCGAAAAGGATCCAACCGAATCCCTCAAGCAATAAATTCACCAATTCTAGCTCATGCCAAGGTTCATAGAGGAACTGAAGGGACTGAGCAAAGTTTCCAAAATAAACATACTTCACCTCTCAATCCTTTAGGCGAGGGAAATCCTTGTAATTTGGAAGAAGGAGAAGGGGAGACTAGTGCAATTGTTGAGGAAAAACCACCACCATCTGAACCTAGATCTCTTGTGATTCTGATAGGAGAAGGCACACCTGAAATCCCAGATATAGGCAACGCAATTAAATCTCCTAAGGGACCAAATAATCAACCACCCCGAATATAACACCTGAACCAAGAAATACCTTAAGTTTATTGGCATATTTTCGACCAAATGGCATAGCCAAATCAATCGCGGACCCAAACTTCCACTTTGGAAGATACTATAGTTGATAGGGTTGTTAATGACCCAATGAAATCCATTCCACTGCAGAATCTTCCAACCTTTCATGGATTGATATCAGAGAACCCTGATGTGTTCTTATTTGAGTTTGATTTCATGTGTAGAGGCTATGACTACACCTTTGAACCCTAGAAACTGAAACTATTTCCTTCCACCTTGAAATGATCATCTTTATGATGGTTTATGGGACTAGGAGGAGGAACCATAAATTCATGGGATGAAATGAAACAAACCTTCCTTACGAAATATCAAGATTACTGTAGAATTAGGGATCTAAAAGATGAAATTTTTAAAATGACTACAAAAGAGACATTATAAGAATATGTTGAAAGGTTTCAATATAACTTCCAGAGATCACCTTGAGGACTGCATGGTTGTATTGATGGAGCGACATTGGCACTGAGTTGTTTCACTTCTTGTTGGGTCTCAATGAGACCAGATTGAAAGGTGTTGAAGAGAGCTTCCAAGTCTTGGCTACGAGTATGGGCCATGAGGATGGGGGAACTGAAAAGGGGAAGGCTGGGTAAAAATGTTTTGCTGAAAAAATGATATGGATGAATGTGATAAGGGCGAAGAGATGAATCTAATTGAATAGGTCTGAAATAATGGTGAAAACATTTACAGACAAGGGTTTTCCCTGTTCTATAGCTCTCTGATATACGTGTGGGGTCCAACAGTAGTACTCAGCCCAATATCTCAGGGCACTAACTAAGGAGCATAGATCGTACCCTTAGCCGTACTACCCGACTACCCAGCTACTATAGAGTATCTTCCTGAGTGTTGTTCTCGATGACACTATAGAAATTAGGTGGTCGATCAGTTTATCTAAAGAGGGATTTAGGTAATCTAGGTCGATCCGTACACAGGTGTTGTCTGATGCACTACCACTCGAATGGGGTACCAACAAGGGTTACAAGGGTGGCCAACAGATGTGCGCTTAAGTACCACTTGTATTTCCTGCGTGTATGAATCCCTCAACCGTGGTTTTATGCGCATAACGATAGATCTTTGTGGCTTAAAGATGCCAGAATACGTCCCTACCTTGGAAAAAAAATTAACCCACACTTTCTACTGAGGAAAGTGCTCTGATACCACTTGTAATATACTATATATAAAATGTATGCAGAACATAAATAAAATGCTAATAATGGCAGAATAACAACAATATAACCAGAACATTCACCACAATAACACTGAAATGATATAAGAATAACAACAAAAATAGTATTTTGAATCTAAAAGAAATGTTCACGGGCCTCTTCGAGGGGTAAACCTCCAGTTGAACAAAGCTCTATTACAATAATATCCAAGCTAGGGTTCTCATACCCTTGACTCCTATTTATACTAAAAAGAAGCATCTAGAAGAAGATCTTTCTAGAAGCGGAAGCTTCTATTAGGTCTTCTTACATCTACCTTATTCTATTTTATTGAAAGGCCTCATTAATATTGACCTTTATTACATCCGAATATATTTTGATACCTATGTGTGGGTTAGGACCCTAACATGTCCGCCCCCTTAAAAATAGCCTTTTCCTCAAAGCTTGAGATGAGGAAATTGCTGCAGAATGGTAGTTGGTTCCCAAGTGGTGTCTATTGGAGTTGTATATTTCCACTGGACTAGCACTTCCTTGATGGTTCTCTGACGTAGGCGACACTCATGTTGGTCCAAAACTTCTTCTGGTTGTAGCCAAATGGATCATTCTTCAGCTAACTCTGGAAGGTTGGTTTGAATTTGGTACTCATCTCCAATCACCTTCTTTAAGCATGAAACATGGAAAACAGGATGTAGCTTCGAAGGGTTGGGAAAAGCTAACTGATAGGAAACTTGTCCCACATGCTTGAGCACGGTATAAGGACCATAAAATTTGGGCGCTAGCTTCTGAAAATGCTCGACCTTGAGGGAAGTTTTCTTGTAAGGTTGCAGTCGAAGAAACACCTGATCCCCTTCCGCAAATTGACGTTTAGAGTAACCTTGATCTGCTTGTTGCTTCATGCGATTCTATGCCATGACCAAATTCTCTTTGAGGGTACGGAGAATAGCCTCTCGAGCTGTAAGTGTTAGGTCAACCGCATGGACCTTCGAGGCACCTGGTAAGTATGAGAGAACTGAAGGTGGATTATGTCCATATACTGCTTCAAAAGGATTCATGTGTGTAGTTGTATGGTTTGAAGTGTTGTACCACCATTCAGCTAGGGGTAACCATTGAGCCCACTAATTTTTCTTTTCCGGTAACCATTGAGCTCCACTAATTTTTCTTTTCCGAGGAAAACACCAAATATAAGTTTCCAAACACTTGTTGACAACTTCTATCAATATCACCATGGATGATAAGCCAGCCGATGCAATTATGCCTTTGTATCTTGAATAAGTTCTTGCCAGAAATTGCTTTTGAAAGTTGGGTTTTGATCAGAAACAATAGAGTGTGTGGCATGCCATGAAGCTGAAGACCCATCCATGAAGATTTGAGCCATCGTGGATGCTGTAAACATGTGTTGAAGGGCAATGTAAATGAGCATACTTGGAAAGGCGAATAACAACCACCATGATGATGGATTTATTTCCGATTTGGGTAACTCCAGAGAATAAATCCATAGAGATATCCTTCTAAATAGCAAGCGGAATCGTTTGATCGTTGTACTGTGTCTGACGATTTGACTATTTCTCCCTTTGCGTTGACACAATGTCACATTCAACTACAAAATTACTAATGTCTTGTTTCATACCATCCCAAAAAGGAACGCTTTGACCCTTTCATAGGTTTTGCGGAACGGAGTGCCTGGCCGTGGGTGTAGCATGAAGCCTGACAAGCATCATGGTTTTAATCTTTGATTGTTTACTTAAATACAAACGGGCCTTTGTATCAAAGTTCCTCATGGATCCAAGAGTACCTGGGGAAGCTGGAGCATTGTAATACAATTGTTGGATAATCAGGAACTTTAGATTCAGGGCCATTCCTCGCGAATGGCTCGATCCAATTTGGTACATTGAATGAAAGAGAAAAAAAAGGATCCTTCATCTTAATATTTTCAAAAGTGCATCTGTAACCACATTGTCTTTTCCTTCTTATAAATGATCTCATAATCATATCCAAAGAGTTTAGTCAACCATTTTGTTGTTCCTGGGAGGAAAATGCGTTGTTCCAAAAAAATACTTGAGGCTTTGATGGTCCTGGCCTTAATTTGGAACCATTGCCCCAATAGATAAGGGGATGTCAAGGATCCACATGCATTAGCCCACATTTCCCTTTCATAGATGGATTTTCACAGATTTCTTTCTGTATGTGTTGTTTGTCGGTGGAAGGTACAAAAGGTCGACCCTTCTCAGATAAGGAAAGAACCAATTACTTTCCTCGAGGTATCACATTCCAACACATAGGTCTTTTTGTGGAAATTAAGTGTATGTAGGACTGGAGGGTGCACACATGGCCATCTCTTGGTTTGAAAATCTTGAGCAGTATCTGGAGTCCGCTTGAAAGAGTTCTTTTAGGAGAGCAAAGGAGAGGTGCTTTCCTAATCTCCCATAATTCTTAACAAACTTGTGATAATACCCTAAGAATAGAAATACACACACCCATTAAGATTCTTTGGGTGAGGCTAGTGTTGTATAGCTTCAATCTTTTTTAGATCCACCCCGACGCCATCTTTTCCAACAAGATGACCCATGTATTCTACTGAGGCCTAAAAGCATTTAGATTGTTTCGTGAAAATTAAAAGCAGAGAGGATGGAGAACTTGATCCACATGATAAGATGGTTCCGGTCTAGTGTTTTCTATAGATGAGGATATCATCAAAGAAAACTAAGACAAAATGGCAAAGAAAAGGACAAGACGTGATTCATGAGGCTTTGAAGGTGGAGGGGGCATTACATAAGCCAAAGGGAATGACCAAAACCTCATAGTGGACCCTCATGAGTTCTAGGTAGTCTTGGGAATATCCTACTTTCATATGTATATGGTGGTATCCCAAATGAAGATCCATTTCAGTGAAGAATTGGGCTTCACTCAATTCACCCCTTGATGATAAGTTTGTTGAGTACGTAATCTGTGACACATTCAAGAACCTTCTCTTTAGGACCATGACCATGTGAGGACAAATAGGGGCTCATACTAGGGCGCATAACACCTTCATTAAGGAGTTCATGGACCATTTTCTCAATTCCATATTTTTGTGAAAAGGGGTGATACTTAATGGATATTGGGAGTGAAGGCTTCGGCAAGGCTAAGGGGAATGGAACGATCATGAACACCACGGGAAGGAGGGAGGCCTTGGGGAGTGGAAAAGACCAATTGATAGGAAAGGATGGCTTGGAGGTCTTAAGGGACCAAGGGTGTCTCTATGTTGTTTGTATGGTACCTGAGTTGGGAGATAACACCGCACGACCCTTTTAGAGCAGATTTTCCATGCAATGGGAACTAATGATCTCAAGTGAACCGAAGGTGATTCCTTGGAACTTATATTATGGCCCTCCGGTCGGTAATCTGCATGGTTAAGTCTTTAAAATCCATGAGAATGGGGACCCAAAGTCCCAGCTACCAGACCTATCACAATGTCACAACCCCCATGTCAATAGAAGTGGCAAAACATATGGGATTCAAAGCGGTAGTCACCAATTTGTAGGCGTACAATTTCACAACGCCTCCACATTTCATGGAACCTCCATTGGCAATCATGATTTGAAATTATTGACGCCATGGATGTAGAAACAGCTTTGGCAAATGTGGCTATGAATAAAATTATGGGTCCTATCACTATCAACTGTAATTGATGACCTTCGATACTTGATGGAACCGGCCAGCTTTGAGGGACCTGGGAGTGGAGAAGCTAGTGAGAGTATTGAGGGAAATGACCATCTCTACTTCGGGAGGGTCTGAGGGAGGGGTTGCGTCGATTCATGCGAATCGCATAGAGGGAGTTTCTTCATCTTCTTCCTCAATATCCTCGGAGATGGCCATAAAAATATTTTGTCTAAGCACTGTGGCCCGGGAAATATTTTCATCATAGTTATAACAAAGGCCTTTGTGCCAGACCAAAATTATCGGCAGCCCTAGTCAATTTTGATATTTAGGCGGAGCAGTAGGGTGTAGTGGGTTTTATTGGTTTAGGGTGAGGGATGAAGGAGGGTTTGGGGTTTTGAGAAGATACAACTCCGTCCTTTCTTTATCTCTTTGGTAGCTCCACCTAACTCTCATGCCGAGCCATGAGGACATGGCCCTCAATTTAATCCTTGAGGCCGCTTTTAATAAAGCACTCTCGGAAAAAGGCACGACATGCCCCTATTCTAAAATCTAGGGCCAAACGCAGCCTATAAAGTCTTCCAATGTTCCTAATTGTTTCATCTTTTCAAACGGCCCAAATGGTTATGCACAAAGTCGCCTATAAAGCTCAGTCACAAATTGTGTTCAAGCAATATACACTTGATGAGAATTTTTCTCCATTGCCAATGTTCTGATCTAGATGGAGAACACCATACCAGAGTTTCACCAACTCATCCGTAATGTTGTATAAAGAGAAGTGAATGTTCCATTTGGGTTACCCAACCAAAGGGGTCCGAGCCATCAAATTTGGTCACATCCAATTGCGGAAGGCATAGGTCACGCTTGAAAGTGATGGTTCCGCAAGGTATGGGAATGAGAGGAAATGGTCACCTTCAGGATGTGGGGTGAGGAAGAGGAAGGCTATCCTCAGGGATAAGGTAGTTTGCGTAGTTCCAAAAGACTCATCTAAGCCGGGTGGTGAGGTCTTGTTTGATTTTTCCCATTGAGGACTCAATGGTTGTATTTATGGTTATATTGGCATCGAAGATTTCAATTTTGTTGGGTCTCAAGTAAACTGCATTGCAAGGTGTTGAAGTGAGCTCTGTCTTGGCTATGAGTATGGGCCATGAGGGGGGAACTGAAAAGGGCGTAAGGTGGTAAAACGTTTTTTTAAAAAAATGATATGGATGAATGTGATAAGGGTGAAGAGATGAACTAATGGAATAGGTCCGAAATAATGGTGAAAAAATTTTAAGAACAAGGGTTTTCCCCCGTGCTATAGTCGACATATGTGGGTCCAACAAGTAGGTACCTCGCCCAATATCTCACAAGACCAACTAAGGAGGATAGATCGTACCCTTTAGTCAGACTACTTGATCTACCCATGTACCATAGAGTATCTTCGAAAATGTTGTTCCCGGTGACACTATATCGGGCCAAAGGTCGATAAATTTATCTAAAGAGGGATTCAGGTAATCTAGGTCAATCTGTACAAAGGTGTTGTCTGATGCACTACCACTCTCTAGTACCTAGGTATTTGGGTAGTACGGCTAAGGGTGGCCAATAGATGTGCACTTAAGTACCACTTGTATTTCCAAGGTATGAATCCCTCAATCATGGTTTTATGTGCATAACGACGGATCTATGTGGCTTAAATATGTTGGAATACATCTCTACCTGAAAAAAAATTAACCCACACCTTTTTCCGAGGAAAGTGCTCTAATAACACTCTGTAATATGCTACCCATATAAAATATTCATAACAAAAATGAAATGCTAGTAATGGCGCATAACAACAATATAACTAGAACATTCACCACAATAACACCTAAAATGATATAAGAATAACAATAGCCAGCACTTTGAACTGGAAAAGCAATTTTCATGGGCTCCTCGAGGGCAACCTTCAGTTGAGAAGAGCTCTACATAATAATAATCTCAAGCTAGGGTTCTCATACCCTCTACTCCTATTTATACTAAAAGAAGCATCTAGAGGAAGATCCTTCTAGAAGCTGGAAGCTTCTATTAGGTCTCTTACATCCTCCTTATTCCCATTTTTATTGAAAGGTCTTACCAATATTGGCCTTTATTACATCCAATATATTGTTCTACCTATGCGTGTTAGGACTCTAAATGTAAATCAACTCTGTAGGGTGAAATGAACTCTGGTTGAGGTCAGGGTGTATAATTTATCCTGAAGAAAGTAGCATTCACCAAGAGCAGTGAGAATGAGAATAATATACAACCATCAATAAAACCCTCAACTATGGTCATAACAGAAGAAGCAAAACATGGGAAAACACAGTCGAGCAAAAGAATTATGAAGAAGACGTAATTCCTCTTCCCTCATTTCTCGAGAGGCTAATGATAGAAAAAAAGCCGATATCCTAATTTTCAATATCATCGGAACTTAAGAATATATATATGTTAATATCCCAATTCTATAGGCCTCTAAGTAAGACATCCCAATTATACAAAACAATTAAATAATTATGTGGGAAGAAGCTTGTCGGGAAAGCTAAAAATCCATAAATTGTTCACGTTGTAGGATCTTTGTCCGATCTTATTCTAGGAAAGAAGGAGTCAATCAATTATATAGACCCAGGGAATCTAGTGGTAATAGTTCAGATACAGGGATGTTTTTTCCCAAATACACTAGTTTATTTGAGGCATCCAATAACATTCTCAATTTCATCGAGACTTGTAACATCCTGGGAATCACCTCCTTTGAGCCTACTTCGATTATGTTAGAACTAGTTGATAGATCGGTGGTTAAACTAGACGAAAGATTACAAGAAATAGAAATTCTAGTCGACTCTTGGGAATACCCAGTTGATTTCCTTGTTATCAACATAAGAAGTAGACTCGATGGACACCCATTGATATTGGGAAGACCATGGCTCGCAACAGAAGATGCATACATAGGATGTCTCACATGCAACATGACAATTGTTAAAGGAAGTGCTACAAAGAACCTCATCATGTATCCTCCATCTAAACCAACTCTACCTGTCATACATCAATAGTTTCCACCACCTAGATATCCAGAAAAAAACCTACAATTTCCTCTCACACTAGAAAAAGCTCCTAGGCTCAAAAACTAGCTAGAAGATGATGTGATCAGTAGATTCATTAACATCCCAGCTGTTATAGGCAATCCAACATGTCAAATGCTAAAAACATTTTAGATAATTAAGCATAGGGAGATCCCTTGGAAGAACCGATGGAGCAACAGATTCCCACTACTGTTGTCCATAACAACATTTCAGTCAAAATTGCACCAAGGAGGTTTATGAATATTAATGCTAATCTGAATGAGCAACAGTAGAAAAAATTGATTCAGATCCTTTCTAAATATTAGTAGGCTTTTGCTTGGGAGTATCCTGACATGAAGGGCATTGATCCCCAACTCTTTGCACATCATATCTATATTGAAAAATATGCATGACCCATCCGACAACCCCAATGAAGATTGGATCCTCACCTCAGGGACGTTGTCAAAGAATAATTACAGAAACTGTTGGATGTAGATTTCATATAACCTATTTCAGACAGTCGGTGGGTCTTTACACTAGTAATCATCCCCAAGAAGAATGGAAAGTGTTGGATCTATGTAGACTACAAAGAACTCAACAAAGATACCTAGAAGGACCACTTTCCCCTACCTTTTATTGATCAGGTCCTTGATACTTTAGCAGGGAAGTGGTTTTTCTCCTTCCTAGATGGCTTTAGCGGTTATAATCAGATTCAGATTGCTCCGGAAGACTAGGATAAAACTACATTTACATGTCCCTGGGGTACCTTCACATATAGAGTATTGCACTTTGGATTATGTAATTCTCCAACTACATTCCAGAGAGTTATTTTAAGCATATTTGTTGATTTGATTAATGAAGGACTTGAATTTTACATGGACGATTTCACCCCTTATGGCACTAACTTTGACCAAGCCTTAAGAAATCTGGAAAAGGTATTGGAACGATGCATTTCTACCAGGCTATGTTTGAGTCATGAGAAATGTCATATGATGATGACTGAAGGTGTGGTACTAGGACACTATGTTTATGCAGATGGAATCAAGGTAGACCCAGAAAAAATAGAGGTAATCATTAATCTGCCTACACCTCATACCCAAACTGAGGTATGTAGTTTCCTTGGTTGTGCAAGATATTATCGCAGATTCATAGAAAAAATTTCAATAATAGTTTCACCTTTACATGCTTTAACTAGTAATGTGGAATTTCAATTGTCTGATAAGTGTGATGTTGCATTTGCAGAAATCAAAAGGCTAGTTTCAAGAGCATCGGTGCTAAGAGGACCAAATTGGAAAATACCATTCCACATCTCTTCAGATGCATCAGATAACGCCATAGGCACTGTCCTTGGACAGGAAAAAGACAAGAAACCTTATGGTATCTATTTTTTTAGCAAAAATCTTACTCCCGCTGAATTAAATTACACAGTAACAGAAAACGATTTTTTATCCGTTATACATGCTATTAATAAATTTCGCCACTATATAACAGGCTATCCAGTTATTTTTTATATTGATCATTCTACTATTAAATATTTAGATAGCAAACCAATTACTAATGTATGGGTTACTCGGTGGTTATTATTATTGCAAGAATTCAACATCACCATCAAGGATTGGCCCGAAAGAGAGAATCTCATTGCAGATTTCTTGTCTCGCATGCCCAAAACTGATAACTCTTTGACGGTTGAAGACCAATTTCCAGATGAACACTTGTTCATTGTCACTATTAGGACGTCGTGGTACGTTGATGTGGAAAATTATCTGGCAGCTGGGAAACTACCAGCACACCTGTCATCCAGAGAAAAGAAACTAATCGTTTAGCACAGTGCACGATTCACTTGGATCGGTGGATATCTTTTCCACACAGGGTTTGATCTTTAGATCCAAAGATGTGTAAGAGGCGAAAAAATTTACGATGTTTTGAAGGAGGGTCATGATGAGCCCTGTGGTGGAAATTTTGCAGACCGCAGAACTGGGCACAAGGTTTTACAGATGGTCTATTATTGGCCCTCAATTTTTAAAGATGCAAATAAGTATGTAGAGGCCTGCAACAGATTTCAGAGGATGGGTAAACTAGGCCAAGCTGATAAAATTCCCCTACAAGAACAAGTGGTGGAATAACCTTTCAAGATATGGGCATTAGATTTTTTCGGCCCCTTCAACCCAAAATCAAACCATAAAGCTTATATACTAGTTGCAACAAACTACATGACCAAATGGGTAGAAGCAGTGGCCTTGCCAAACGCAACTGAGGAAGCAGACATTAAGTCTCTCTTTGAATTATTTGTATGCTATGGATTACCCAGGGAAGTAATCATTGACGGAGGGTCACAATTTACAGCCCATAAAATCATGTCCACTCTATGCAATTATCACATTAAACACAGAGTTACCTCCCCATACCACCCACAGGAAAAAGGACAACTGGAAAGTACCAATAAATTCTTGGAGGCAATCTTGAAAAAAACAGTCTCAACAAACTGTCAAAATTGGGTAGCCGAGCTTCAAAATTCCTTATGGTCCTATCGCACAATATGGAGTAACACTACTGGCTACTCTCCTTATCATCTAGTCTTTGGCAAAGAACCTATTTTTCCAATCGAATTTGAGATCAAGACTTTAAGAATGGCCCAGGAAATTGGATTGGATCTTACCGAAGCACACACATAGCACTTACAGTAGCTCAATGAGATAAATGAAGCATGCATGTTCACCCTTCAACGCATAGCTGTTATTCAGCAGCAGAGAGCTAGTTGACATGATAAGCATATCAAGAAGAAATCCTTCCAAAAAGGTGATTGGACACTTCTCTATGATTCCAGATTTCAGGATTTTCCTGGAAAATTGTAGATAAGGTGGCTGGGACCATATGAAATCAATGAATTCCATGATAATGGCATTGTCACTTTAGTTACCATTGACGGTTCTGGTTCTCCTTATAAATGGACATTGGATACAACTCTACCATCAGCCGCTTTGAAAATAATCATTTTGCTAAGAAGTAAGTAATGATCCTATTCTTCAAATTTTAGCTGGTTGGAAAGGTAACTCAACAACTTCAGTTCCATGAAATTATTGTTTTTCAAGAACTGTACATATTGTATATAGTTTTCTTTAAAGATTTGATTGAGTTTTTAGTTTTTTTACCTCCTATGAAATTCATTATAAGAAAATTTGGAGAACAAAAACCAAAAAAGATGATTGTAATGAATATAATTAGCACTATTTTTTGTTCCTTATTCAAACTTCAAATTTCTCCTATCGCAATCGAATATAAACCTTGTTTTACACAGGAAATGAATATGTCATGTTCCACAACAAAAATTCAGACAATTGCACTAAAAGAATGCTTAGATGTAATAAATAGAAAATGAATGCATAACACTAACAAACCATCCAATACTTCGAGAATTGAGTAAACCTTCCCATAAAAATTGAATGAATTTAGTTGATGACTAATCAATCCTAGATTCGCTAAAACAAAAATATATGTGGGAGGTTCCCAATTACTTAAATAGATGGTTAAAATTTGAACATTTTTGTTGTCGTTCATTCGAACGTAACGACTATCGTTCCCTTTGTTGTGATTGTTGTTCCTTTTGCGAGTAGTGTCATTCATTTGAACGGAACAACTGTCATTCCTTTTTTTGCAATTGTTGTTCCCTTTGTGGGTAATGTCGTTCATTTGAACGGAACAACTGTCGTTCCCTTTGTTGTGATTGTTGTTCCCTTCGCAGGTAGTGTCCTTCATTTGAACGGAACAACTGTAGCTCCATTTGTTGCGATTGTTGGTCCCTTTGCGGGTAGTGTCATTCATTTGAACAGAACAACTGACGTTCCCTTTTTTTCGATTGTTGTTCCCTTTATAGGTAGTGTCGTTCATTTGAACGGAACAAATGTCATTCCATTTGTTGTGATTGTTGTTCCCTTTGCGGGTAGTGTTGTTCATTTGAACGGAACAACTGTCATTCCTTTTGTTGTAATTGTCATTCCCTTTTGTGAGTCGTATCCTTCATTTGAATGTAACATCTCTTGTTCCCTTTGTCATGATTGTCATCCCTTCTTTCCAGGCAGCGTTGTTCATTCAAAAAGAAACAATTGTTGTTCCTTTTTGTGGTTGTTCCTGTTGTTGTTCCTTTCCTTTAAAATAACGATTTTTCACCAACAACACGTCCTTCTGATACGTTTAGCCACTCCTTTGGGTACAAAATTCACTAACTAATTTTCAGCACCACTTCTAATTATCATAGTAACAATTTGTCATTTTTTGTGGACTATCTAGCATACCTTATCGAATTGTTTTTTTGGATTGATTTCTCTGAATTATATTAATATTGTTCATAATCCTTAACCACCATAATTCGTTTATTTCCCCTATATATATACATATACTTGAATGATAATTTGCCTTCATATCATAATAAGGAGTCTAAGGCACATTTTTACTTGGAATTCTTACACTTCTTACACCATTCCTCACTCTTAAGGAGTAGATGAGCCTCCCTTAATAAATTATAAAAAAAAAAACTGGAAATAAAAATTAAAAATAAATAAATAAAATAAACTTATCCCACAAAGGATAGGGGGTCTCATC